>ML274315.1:0-32887 GCA_005239495.1 Nicotiana undulata | reverse complement strand
GGATCGGGCCGTACGCCACGGCAGTGTTGAGGAATATTTGAAATATATGGGATCGGGTCATACTCCACGACAGTGTTGAGGAATAATTGTGATATATACATGGGATCGGGCCGTACGCCACGGCGAGTTTCGGAGGTACCTTATGGGAGCGGGCCGTACACCACGGCGGATCTAAGAATTTGTGATTATTGTTTCGTTCGGTGGTCTTACCCTTGAAAGTGCTTTATTGTTTAGTTCAGTAGTTGTTTGGATTTCTGCTCCTGATATGTACTTGTTGCTTATCTCTTGACATGCCTATTGTATTTCATTATATTCTATCATATGTTATTACCGTTTGACCTTAGTGAGTATCGAGTCGACCTCTCATCACTACTTCTTCGAGTTTAGGCGGGATACTCACTGGGTACATATTTATTTAATATGTACTCATGTTGCACTTTCTTTTCTTTTCTGTACTTGACTGTACAGGTCCGGAGGCTGGTACGTCTGATTATCAGGCCGGTGCTAGATATTGATAGCGTGGTCATACTTCACGGTGAGCTGCTATCCCGGCGACTTCCTAGCAGCACCCTGGAGTTCTTTTGTTATATTGTCTGTCTATTTCATTTAGACTGAGACTCTGTATATATTGTAGTCATTGTATATTCAGTAGTTGCCCATGACACTTGTGACACTAGTTCCTGGCACACACGCGTGGTGTATATATGTTTTGGGTTTGGGTGGTACAAGCATGCATATGCTTTATTTCCATGTCAAGCTATCATCATGTTTAACTGTTTAAAATTTGTAAATGTTGACTTGTTTAATCAGGCAGGAAGGGTAACACTTAGTGTAATTTGTGTTGGCTTGCCTAACTCCGTCGTTGGGCGCCATCACGACCCGGATTTAGGATTTTGGTTCGTGACACTTTGTTTCTTTTCAACCCACATAGCCCTCATTGGCATCTAGTTACCAACATAGAACCACCTTAAATACCTCTCTAATTTTCTTCAAGTCTCCATATTTATATACATACATATATTTCTTTTTCTTTTCTTTTCTTTTTTTTTAATTTTCTTTTGGAGCTTGAATAACTTCACATGAACACTTTGAGGTCTATGGTCCTACACTCAATATACAACCTTACCAATCTCCAACTTGACACCACACCCCCAACTTAGGCTTTTAGCCTCATTCTCAATGTTCAAGGAGGGACGGGTTCAAAAGAGGGAATTATTTTATAAAAAGGGAAAGGTTTGTAATGAGGTGGCCAAAGAAAAGGTTAAAGGCTCAAATGAGGTGACTAGTGATAACATATGTGCAATGGTTAGCTTGAAAGGCTAAATGGGTTTTCAAATAACACAAAGAATACCTAAGATCATCTCTCCAACCAAACGTAATTATCATTAGCGTTGAAAGACTAACCGGGCAAGTTCTAGATGACAAAGGTAAACACAAGAATTATTTACACAAATACTAACACACATAGCACATGAACTGTTTGACTCAACATAGTTTTAGCTCTCGAGTCAACACTTGGCAACTCAAAGATTTCATCATATGAAATATACAATTCTGAGTAAACATAAAGTCAAAGATCGAGCCTCAAGTTCACAAAAATGATTAACCATAAAATATATATATATATATCCACGGGGGGGGGGGGGGGTTACAATTTATTTACAGACATACATGCTTGAAACTATACAGTTACACCAAACCGGTCAAAATGTTTTATACTACTGCCATGGTTCTACTATTATATCCGGCGAAGCAAAACCAAGGGGAATTCATTACTAATTACTAAGGACGTTATGCATACAACTATCTTTTTTTTTTTTTGTTTCTTATATATACAAGGATCACAGAAAATAGCTATCCCACCCCCAACTTAAAAGCATGTATTATCCCTAATGCATAAGAAAGTGAAAACAGAGTTGAGCGGATCCCTGGGGCGCACTAAGCGCTATGGGAAGCTTAATCATGCTGAACTACAGTGGGGTCACCCTGGGATGCTGAAGTTGTGGCTGATGGGATTTCAGCCTGAGGAGTGACCTCCACGGATGGAGGAGGGGTCTCCAACTGCCTTGATGATGGATTTGGGGACTGTGAGCTGCTAGCCTCGCCCGATGATGGCTGAGTGGTCGATGAATGCGCTTTGGCGACCATATATGCTAGCGAGTGTGCTATCACCTTATGTACATCTGCTTCTTCTTCCTCTTGTGTAGATGTAGTGACAACAACTTGCTTACCTTTATCCTAAGGACCCTAATCCTCCTCTAACAGTGCCTCCTCATCTGTCTCCTCCTCATATGTCTCCCCTTCCTCGAACTCTTCAGTGTGTCCGAAATCGTGCCCCAAAAGGGATGTCAATGGGTGCAAGAAGAGATGGAGTCTGGGAAGTCCCGACAGTCTGTGGCTCGTGAGCTGTCATTAAAGTAGTGAAATCAAAATCTAGCCCAGCAATGGACGTGACATCTCCTTGCTCTCCTTCCTTTGGAATGAAGGAAGATAGATCAAACTCAAGGTTTTGCATCTTGTGGAGCTCACCCTTCAGTTTATCTACATCTGTACGGAGCTTAGGCAGGCCTCCAACCTCGCCCCGCTCAACTTTCTCCAGCCGTACCTCAACTTGCTTCAGGCGATCCTCATAAGATATATGTTGTTGTTGGTGTTCCGTCACTGAGGATTTGACGGGAATCAATGCATGCCTAATAATTGTTAGGAGCTCCTTCAGCAGCCGGTCCACCTTAGCATTTGTATGCTGAGCTAAGAGACCTAGCTTTGAAAGAGTTGGCTATGCGACAGGAGGCTGTGCAATGGTGGCATGTGGAGTGGGTTGTGGAGTGGCTGTGGATGCCACTGTGGACTGAGGAGAGGCAGGTGTCTGGGACTCTGAAATGTCTGTGTCAACTGAGAGGGGAACCTGAATCTCTGTAGGAGCAGCAGTTTCCTTTGGCACTGCGTCACTAATGCGCATGATATCAATATCCTTCAGCGCTTTCACCGACTTGTCATGGTGTGGCAATGGAGGGACTTCCACAACATTACAGAGAGTTGTGATCAAGCACACGGGAATGAAAGTGACGTGGTCGTATGGTTAGCCCTGACCCCCAACTCTCAGAAGATAATCTCGCCCACATCAATCTTGATACCAATCATAATGCATGCAATGAGAATTGTTTTCTCAATGTTTATATCAGTTTCATTCCTGGACGGTATCAGGCGGGAAGTGACAAAGCTGAGCCAGTACCGACCCTCCCGTGTGAGATCTTCTTTGTAAATTTTGTATGTAGGGTCAATCCAGGTTAGGGTCCCCTTTGCTATCACCGAGGCTATCCAAGCACGCTCGTTGTCCTTGTTGGCTATTTTGGCATCATACTCAGTTGTGCCCGGTCTCCAACCCTCAAAGTACAAATCATTTATGGTTCCCTTGTCACATAGCACCTGCTTCCCTCGAACCAGGGTAGTTTCACAGAAGACCTTGTTCCGCCTGTGTTCAGCTATCCTGGAGGCCCCATAGGATGCGTAAAACTCTCACACAAGTGTTTCTTTAAAATCCTCAAGGACCTCTGTGAAGCATTCCCAGTTCCCCGCCTTAATATTCTCCAGTATGTGGGGATAATGCTCCTTTAACTCGTTCAGGATCAGTTGTTTTTCTTCTAGGATCTTTCGTTTTTTAAGCCCTTCTTTTGTACAAACTCATGGAGCCTGTGACCCCTAAACGAAGTTGTGGATCCTCCCTTTTTTTCTTCTTGCCTCATCTTGTAAATCTACTGACGGCAAGGTCTCCTCCTCATCAGACTGGGAGGGTTGTTCAGCAGCAGAGCAGGATGTCTCCTGTCGTGGACGCTTGGCCTGTTGCGCATGTTGGCCGGTGGAATCCTTTTTTTGTCCACGAGTGGATGGGGAGCGTGTTGCAATAGATTTCTTGGGTGCCATTTCTACAAAGAAAATGTGTGTGAGTGACATAGCAAACATAAGACAGAACTATTTGCAAGGGAATCAGAAAATGCAATGGGTTATGCGGTCGCATAACCACTGTGTTGACCACAAACCCGTCGCAAAATTGTATGTACCCAGAAGGAAGTCAGTTATGCGATGGGTTATGCGATCGCATACCCACTATGCGGTTCGCATATCCATCGCAAAATTGTGTACTCATAATGGTCAAAACACTATGCGATCGCGAAACCCACCGCAAAGACGGGTTTGCGATCGCAAACTTGTCGCAAACATGCTTTTAAAATAGGACATCAACTGCCCAGGTTTGCGATGGCTCTGCGATCCGCATAACACTTATGTGATCGCAAAAGCCTTCGCATTGTATCATTATAACAGGTTGCCTAGGGTTTCCTTTGCGGCAACTTTGTGGACCGCAAATCGCTTATGCAGACCGCAAAAGATCATCTTCCACACAGTTTACCCTTTCCCTTAACAATGGTGCATCTAATTTATCTTTATAGAACCTTACCCAGATGAAGCAAGGGATGCTAAAGGGCGAACAAAAGTTGAAACATTACAAAACAAAAAAAATACATAAAATGAAAAGGGGAGGAAGAACATACCATACGTAGACAGATATGAGGATATGATCTTTGAATTGGAAGCAAACTTGATTTCAAATGATTGATTCGTGATCAAATGTCTAAATCTGGGTAAGTCGTTTCCCTTTTTTTAGTGCAATGTGTGTGAATGTGACTGATGGTGTGTAAGGGAGAGGGTTTATGCGAAGAGTATTAGTGTTTATACTTGGCGGCGGTTAAGTGACCGCCATAACACATTATGCGACCGCATAAGTGTTATGCAGTGGTTTCGGGTCAGGTCTCTTACCTCCACAATGTGATGCACTTTTGCGGTCGCATAAGTGATTTGCGGTCCACAAAGTTCACACCCTCACCGCATTTTTGTAAGAAAAATTTTCCCAACAAACTGTTCAGGTTTGCGATCACTATGTGGTCCGCATAGTCAATATGCGACCGCATAGTTGTAGCAAACTTCCTTGAGTGACTTTTCTTCCATTTCTCTAACATTTTCACCCTGTTTTATGACACTTTAGACCACCTGCACTCTAACAGACACATCAAATTGCTCAATTTTAATCTACACAGAAGAAATAAAAAAAACATTAAGGAACAAAAAGAATGTTACCGCACATGGGTTGTCTCCCATGAAGCGCTCGATTTAACGTCGCGGCACGACGAAGTTGGCCCCTTTTCGGGCTTACTCATTGGTCGGGTATGGACCATCTTTAAGAGCTAACTGTTCTGCCAAGTGTTTTTCTCCATCTGTGCCTAAATAGTGCTTAACCCGCTGGCCATTCACTTTGAAAGTTTGGAGTCCATCCTCCGACTCTAATTCCACAACTCCAAAAGGGGAAACATTTACCATTTTGAACTGACCGGACCACTTCAATTTGAGTTTGCCCGGAAACAACTTGAGTCTTGAATTGAAAAGCAGAACCAAGTCACCCGACTTGAACTCCCTCTTCAAAATCTTCTTGTCATGGACGAACTTCATTCTTTCCTTTTACACAGTTTCACTCTCATAGGTGTGGAAACGGAATTCTTCCATTTCACTGAGTTGTGTCAATCTCATATTTGCAGCTTCGGCCTAGTCCAGGTTCAACCTTTTCAAAGCCCACATGGCTTTGTGTTCCAGCTCTATGGGTAGATGACATGACTTGCCAAAGACTAACTGGTATGGAGAAGTTCCAATAGGGGTCATGAACACTGTGCGATATGCCCATAACGCACCATCTAGCTTTCTTGACCAGTCGGTCCTGTTTGCATTGACAATTTTTGCTAGAATATTCTTTATCTCCTGGTTGGAAACTTCAACTTGGCCACTTGACTGAGGATGATAAGGTATGGCCACCTTATGCTTTACGCCATATTTCTCCAGTAGCCCGGTGAAAGCCTTGTTATAGAAATGAGATCCACCGTCGCTAAGAATGGCCCTAGGAGTGCCAAACCATGTGAATATATTTTTCTTTAAAAATGCGGTCACACTCCTTGCCTCATTGTTCGGCAAGGCGATTGATTCAACCCACTTGGACACATAATCCACTGCAACTAAGATGTATTTCATGCCATACGAGCTCACAAAGGGACCCATAAAATCGATCCCCCACACGTCGAAGATTTCAACCTCCATCACAAAGTTCATCGGCATCTCATTCCTCTTAAAGATTGACCCTCGCCTTTGACATTGGTCACAAGCCTTGACCATTTGATTGTCATCATGGTAGATTGACGACCAATAATAGCCACATTCAAGTCTCATGCCTCTTAGAGATTGACCCTTCATGGCATGCCTTGAGAATTGGGACAATCTCCTCTTCTGGAACACACCGCTGAATGATGTTATCATCACAAATGCGGAACAAGAATGGCTCTTCCCAGTAATATTGCCAACACTCCCTCAAAAACTTTTTCTTTTGATAAGCTTCCAATCCATCAGGAATGAGGTCGCTAATCAAGTAGTTAGAAATATCGGCGTACCAAGGAATGGATGAAGAAGACAATGCCAGTATGTGCTCATCGGTAAAGGCATCATTGATGTCAAGATTCTCTTTCGGTCTGCCGTCTTCTTCGAGCCTAGACAAATGATCCGCCACTTGATTTTCTGTGCCTTTACGATCCTTGACCTCAAAGTCAAATTCTTTCAATAAGAGGACCCATCAGATTAATCTTGGCTTGGCATCCTTCTTCGCCATGAGATAGCGAAGAGCACCATGATCAGTGTAGACTACCACCTAGGACCCCAACAAATAAGCTCAAAAGTTTTCAAAGGCATACACAATGGCAAGAAGTTCTTGCTCAGTCACAGTATAATTCACTTGAGCACCATTGAGCGTCTTGCTTGCATAATAGATAGGATGGAGAACTTTGTTATGCCTTTGTCCAAGCACTGCTCCAATAGCTACACCACTGGCATCACACATGAGTTCAAATGGAAGAGACTAATCCGGTGTGACAATAATAGGTGTCGTGGTGAGCTTCTCTTTCAATTCCTCAAATGCCTTAAGGCACTTTTCATCAAACACAAAATTTGGTGTCTTTTTCAAGGAGCTTTCACATGGGATTTGTAATTTTCGAGAAGTCCTTGATAAAGCGCCGATAGAACCCGGCATGCCCCAAAAAGCTTCGGACACCTTTTACCAAAGTTGGTGGAGGAAGTTTGGAGATGATTTCAATTTTTGCTCAGTCAACCTCTATGCCATGTTTAGAAATTTTGTGGCCCAAGAATATGCCTTCATCCACCATTAAGTGGTATTTCTCCTAATTTCGCACAAGGTTGGTTTCCTCACATCTTTTGAGCACTTGTCTAAGATTGTCGAGACAATGCTCAAAAGAATCACCTACCACCGAGAAGTCGTCCATGAAAACCAATAAAAAATCCTCCACCATGTCCGAGAATATAGACATCATGCACCTTTGGAAGGTAGCCGGAGCGTTGCATAATCCAAACGGCATCCGACTAAAAGCAAAAGTGCCATATGGGCATGTGAACGTTGTCTTTTCTTGGTCCTCCAATGCTATGTTGATTTGGTTGTTGCTGGAATATCCATCAAGGAAGCAATAAAATGACCTTCCCGCTAGCTGATCAAGCATTTGATCAATAAAAGGCATAGGAAAATGGTCTTTGCATGTGGCACTATTAAGCTTCCGATAATCCATACACACTCTCCACCCAGTGACCGTCCTTGTTGAGATGAGCTCGTTCTTCTCATTGTGGATCACCATCATGCCTCCTTTCTTCGGCACACATTGCACCGGGCTCACCCAAGAACTATCCACGATGGGATATACCACCCCGGAATCCAACCACTTGATGATCTCCTTCTTGACCACCTCTTGCATCGATGGGTTCAATCTTCTTTGGTGTTCAACACTAGGATTGCTTCCTTCCTCCAATTGGATTTTGTGCTCACAAATTCCGGCGGGAATTCCTCGGATGTCCGCTATTGTCCATCAAATTTCTTGTCGATGTTCCCGTAAAACATTCAACAATTTACCTACCTGCACATCATCCAACAAAGAGGAAACAAGTACGGGTAATGTATCAGTAGAGCCAAGAAATGTATACCTCAAATGTGATGGAAGTGGCTTTAGCTCAAGTTGTGGCGGCTCAATGATGGAAGGCTTTGCAGGAGGAGTGGCTATATTCTCTAAGTTAAGAGAGAGCTTCTTTGGTGCATAAGTGTAGGACCCACGTCCTTCTAATGCATTCACGACTTCCACATACCCCTACATGTCCTCGCCATCAAAATTTACCAATATTGCCTCCAAGGCCTCACCTAGGCACTCTTCTTCCATTTTCATATCACTTTCATGCTCCACCTCATCAATAACATCAATGACCGAGATCCCTTCATATGCATTTGGCAACTTCAGACCCTTACTAGCTTGGAAAGTGACTTCTTCATCATTAACTCGGAACTTGATTTCATTCCATTCCGAGTCCATCAAAGCTCTTCCCGTGGAAAGGAATGGCCTCCCCAATATGATAGGAATTTACTTGTCAACCGCACAATCAACGATCACAAATTCGTCCGGGAGAATGAACTTCCCCACTTTCACTAGGACATCATCAACAATACCCATGGGTCTCTTGATCGATTGGTCGGCCATTTGCAATCTCATACTTGTCGGTCTTGGCAAACCCAATCTCGTTTGTTTGTAAATAGAAAGAGGCATCAGGTTAATTCTAGCCCCATTGTCACAAAGTGCCCTTGAATAATCTCTCAAACTGATAGTACATGGGATGGTGAATGCTCCCAGGTCTTCCTTCTTCTCAATGGTTGTTGTAGCAATAATAGAGCTAACCCGGTGAGTCATACTCACCACTTTATTTTTTGTAGATCTCTTCTTGGTCATCAAGTCCTTTAAGTATTTGGAAAACCTCGGCATCTCTTGGAAGGCCTCCAAGAATGGAATGTTCACCAACAATTGCTTTAGAATATCATAAAACTTCTCGAACTTGTTATCTTCTACCCTTCTAGCAAGTCTTTGATGGAATGGAGGAGTAGGTTGAGGAATTGGTGGAGGAGCTTTTGGGGTCTCCTTCACCTTTTTCTTTACCTCTTCATGCCTTGCTTTTTGGACTTTCACCTCTTGGGAGGGCTTCTCACTTTCCAAAACAACCGGCACTTCAACTTGTGCCTCAACTTCTTGCTCAAGATCATCTACTTCAACTACTTGTTCATTTTCATCTTGAAGTACTTTCCTGCTTCTTGTAGTAATAGCCATGCAATGAGAATATGGACCGCTCACATTCCCCTTTGGGTTGACAATTATATCACTTGGAAGGGTACCTTTGAGCTTTGGATTTTTTTCTCTTGAAAAGTCTCGCATTTGCATTTCAAGCTTTTGTATAGAGGCGGTTGTATTGGTAAAAATGAGCTTCACACGTGTAATACTTATGATTACTCAGCAATCTATGTGGAGCAATGAAAACATGACAACTGGACAAGACTTTATGAAGAGGTACGAGATAAAGAGGAACAGAACATCATACCCACGTGGTAATCAGATACGGGAATCTCAACCTAATGAGAAGATGAAGAGACACGGTGAAAATGAATCAAGATAGAATAAAGGGAAGATTCGGGGATCTTCAATTAATGAGCCAAAACGTTACATAATCTTCACGCAACAGTTACGATTAATCATTGTAACGTTACATTAATGCCATTCTTAGTCATTAATTCTCAATCACTGAAAAGAGTAGACGTTATATTAAGAATCCCTATAAAAGGGAGTAAAATATAACTTGTAAGGACATGTTCGAACCACTATTGAAATATACTTACTTTCTGCGCATCTTTATTGCTTTCTATTTACGAATTTACTTATAATTATTTACATATTCTTTTGGATATCAGAAACCTGTGTTCTTCTTAAAATAGCTTAGGCAGAGAATCTAATTCTTCGGTTAAACAAATTGGTGTCGTTACCGAGAATCTGATAATCTCTGTTTTTTCTCAAACAACATTCTGTGAATTATGTCGAACGCCACTGACAAAAACCAACAGATGATTGGAATTCCAGTTCCATCACCTTCAGGATCCCCACGAAGCTCAAGGGAACATTCCCTACAGAGATCTACGACTAAAAACAATAATCACAATTGAAATGAACAAACAGGAGAACAAGATCATGTAAAAAGAATGGTTGGTGAATATGTAACTCAAGCCTTACAAGCTTTCATGAGGGGACTACCAGCTGCATCACCAACACCTCCTCCTAAAAACACCGTAACTGTGGAAAATCCACAATCCGGATTAGCAAACTCAGGAAGTGGAGGCACTCCAAATGAGTCCCTTGAAGCAAGACCAGGTATATCTAATAATCCAGAATTACAATCTTTATTACTAACCTTGCAGAAACAGGTGAAGAAATAAAACGATCGAATCGAGAAAATTCCTGGAGTACCACCTGTCATCAAAGGCATTGACGTTGATAGATATTCTTAACAACCTTGAAAGCCAAGTGTAGCACCCTTGCCTATTCCCAAGAAATTCAAAATGCCTCATATTCTCAAGTACGACGGGACAACCGATCCACGTGATCATGTAACTGCTTTTAATACAGGAGTAAAAGGCAACGATCTGACTAAACAAGCAATTGAGTCAGTATTGGTCAAGAAGTTCGGAAAGACACTCACCAAAGGAGCACTAACATGGTATTCTCTTCTACTCGAAAATTCTATTGACTCTTTTGCTCATCTTGCAGATATTTTTATAAAAGCACATTCGGGTGCACAAAAAGTCGAAAAAGGGATAGAAGACATATTCATAATAAAACAAGGAGACGCATAGTTGCTTCGTGAATTTGTAGACAGGTTTCAACGAGAAAGAATGTTGCTGCCAAGGGTACCTAACAATTGGGAATCAATGGCATTTGCAAGAAATTTAAATGACAAAAGCTCAGAAGATACGAGAAGAATCAAGGAAAGCTTGAGAGAATTCCCAGCCACGACATGGAACGATGTCTATAACAGGTACAACACAAAGTTACGAATAGAAGAAGACACCATTTCTCAATCAAAAGCTGAAGATCGAACCGGTTCTAGACGCTTCGAACTAGAAAGGAGAACAAGTAAGAACAGGTACGACCCATACATGGGACCTTCGGGATGAGAAACTCGTTCCAGGTTTGAAAACACATGGTCAGAATATAGACCGTCAAGTAGAGATACGAGCTCATCCTCCTCAAGATCCAGAAAGGATCGGGATGAACGGAATAGAGGTAATGCAAGAGTTGGATATTACACCTTCAATGTAAGTACTTCTTAATTAATTAAAGTACTGAGAGATATGGCGATAAAGTTCGATGGCCCAAAGAAATGAGATCGAATCCAAACCAAAAGAATCCAGACTTCTGGTGCGAATTCCATAACGATCATGGACACAGAACATCATATTGCAGATTATTGCAAGGTGAGGTAGAACAATTATTAAAACAGGGCTATCTGACGGAACTGTTTAGTGAAAAAGGTAAACAGGCATATATGAAGAATAGGCAAGAGCCCTTAAAACCACCATCTCCGAAGAGAACAGTGAATGTGATACACGGAGGAGAGGAGGTGGACGTAAGTAGTCTGCAAAAGAACAACAAAATTTACAATTACACACGGGGAGCATATTTGTGAAGACATGGAAGCAGATAATATATCATTCGACGACGCAGATATCAACGGATTCATGCTTCCTCACAAAGATGCACTGGTAATATCAATACTTATACATGACACTAACGTAAAAAGAGTGTTGATTGATCCAGGTAGCTCAATCAATATCATTTTGTTGAGAGTCGTGGAAAAAATGCTAATGGAGGATCGAGTAATCCCAAAAGCACAAGCCTTATCTGGGTTTGACAACTCTACGCTCATAACAAAAGGGAAAATTGATCTTAGTACCTATGCAGAAGGAGTAATCAAAAATACAAAATTCCAAGTCATTGATACCGATATGGTTTACAACGTAATCATCGGGAGACCATGGATCCACGATATGGAAGCAATACCATCTACTTTACATCAGGTAATTAAATTCCCTTCCAAATGGGGGTTCAACAGATCCGAGGGGATCAGCAAACCTCAAGGAATATAAATTCAGTAGTACACTCTAACAAAAAAGAGGTAGCGGAAGAGTCAAAAGACGAGGAAATCACCCAAACAGGTACGGAAGAAACTGGTACCCAAATAGGTACAGAAGAAGGTAGCCACGAGAAGGTGAACCAAATCACCACAGAGGCAATATCAAAACATACAGACATGGATCTAGACCTGATGTCATTCAGGAGCCAGAAGAAGACGAGCATATTAAAACAACTACTGAAGAGCGCGAAGCTATTCCACTGTTCGACCAGGAACCTGAGCAAAAAGTTAACACAAGCATGAGGCTAAGCCCCAGCAGACGAGGTAAGTTAATTGAATATTTAAAGGCTAACAAAGTTTGTTTTTCTTGGTCCCATTCAGACATGACAGGTATACCTCCGGAAGTGATGACTCATAAACTAAATGAAGATCCATCCTTCGTACCTGTCAAGATAAAGAAAAGAAAACAAGGACCATTCAAGAACCAAGTGATCGATGAAGAGGTAAAGAAACTCTTGAAAATTGGTTCAATACGTGAGGTAAAATATCCTAATTGGTTAGCTAATACCGTGGTGGTACCCAAAAATAATGGTAAATGGAGAGTATGCATAGATTACACAGATTTGAATAAAGCATGCCCTAAAGACTCATTTCCATTATCGCACATAGATCAAATGATTGATGCTACTGCGGGTCATGAATTGTTAAGCTTTCTAGATGCGTATTCTGGTTATAATCAGATAAAAATGGATCCCTCATACGAGGAAAAAACTTCCTTTATTACAAATAGGGGGACTTATTGTTACAAAGTCATGCCTTTTGGCCTGAAAAATGCTGGAGCCACGTATCAAAGGATAGTGACCAAGATGTTCCAGGAACATCTGGGGGAAACAATGGAAGCATACATTTATGACATGCTGGTAAAATTAACACAAGCGGAAGATCATTTCCAGCATTTTTCAATCACCTTCGAAATCCTGCGCAGGTATAACATGAAACTAAATCCTGAAAAATGCGCCTTTGGCGTTGAATCAGGTAAGTTTTTGTGTTTTCTTGTATAAAATAGGGGTATAGAAGTAAACCTTGTTCAGATTAAAGCTATTGATTAAATACCTAATATACTTACGAGCAAAAAAGAAGTTCAAAGACTAACAGGAAGAATTGCAGCCTTAGGAAGATTTATCTCCAGGTCTTCAGAGAAGAGTTTTAAATTCTTTTCAGTTATAAAAAAGCAGAGTCAGTTCGAATGGACTGAAGAATGCCAACAGGCTCTCAAAGATCTGAAGGTCTATCGATCAAAACCCCCACTGCTGCCTAAACCAAAGGATGGGGAAAGGCTATAGGTCTATCTTGCCGTTGCAGAAATTATCGTAAGTGCAGTACTAGTAAGAGAAGACAAAGGTAAACAATCTCCAATTTATTATGTAAGCAAGTCTTTATGAGATGCTGAAACTAGATATCTTCATCTAGAATAATTAGCCTTAGCTCTAATCATGCCAGCTAGAAAATTAAGGCCATATTTTCAATATCATCCAATCACTATTGTGACCTCGTATCCATTGAGAAATATTTTGCATAAACAAGAGTTATCAGGGAGATTAGCTATGTGGGAAATAGAATTAAGCGAACATGATATAATATATTAGCCTAGGACTGCAATAAAGTCTCAAATTTTAGCTGATTTCGTCGTTGATTTTAATACTAGCATAATCCCTGAAGTGGAAAAAGAGTTACAACTCTTTAATGGGGCTAATCCAGGAATATGGACCCTGTTTACTGACGGCTCTTCTAATGTAAAAGGAGTCGGTTTGGGAATTGTTTTAATATCACCTACGGGTGAAAAAATACGACAAGCCATTAAATGCTATCCCATAACTAACAATGAAGCAGAGTACGAAGTTGTCATTGCAGGGCTTGAACTGGCACGAGAACTCTCAATTGAGCAGATCGTGATCAAAAGTGACTCTCAACTAGTGGTAAACCATATGCGGGGGACTTATACCGCTAGAGAGGCTCGGATGCAACAATATCTGGAAAAGGCATGAGACCTAGCAAGGCAATTCCAGACATGGAAAGTTATGCAAATACCTAGGGAGGAAAATGCAGAAGCGGATGCATTGGCTAACCTCGCACTAGTTACCGACGTAACCAATAAAGACAATGCAATTGTGATACACTTATTCCATTCAGCAATCGGCCAGGATAAAAATGAGGTAACATTTAACAATTTAACCTGGGATTGGAGAAACGAAATTGTAAACTTTTTGCAGAATGGTACCGTACCAGAAGATAAAAAAGCAGCTCAAGCACTTCGCCGGAAAGCTGCACGGTACTGCCTAGTTCGTGATATCTTATACCGCAAAATGTTTGGAGTTCCCCTAGCAAAGTGCCTTGGACCCAATCAAACGGAATACGTGATGAAGGAAGTACACGAGGGACATTGCGGAAACCATGCAGGAGCGAGATCCTTAGTCTAAACCATAATCAGAGCAGGGTACTATTCGCCTAAAATGGAAGAAGAGTCTAAGAATTTCGTAGCTAAATGCGACAAATGCCAACGATATGCTAATAACATGCATCGACCAGCAGAGTTACTACACCTAGTGGTGTCACCATGGCCATTCATGAAATGGGGCATGGATATAGTAGGACCCCTTCCCCCATCTAAAGGAAAGGTATGGTTCTTACTCGTATTAACTGATTATTTAAAGAAATTGGTGGAGGCAGACGCTTTTAAACAGGTGCGAGAAAAAGAAGTGAAAAGCTTCATATGGCGACATATAATATGCCGCTTTGGAATACCAAAGGAGATCATATGTGACAATGGTCCGCAGTTCATAGTCTCTAAAATCACATAAATCTTCGAAAGCTGGTAAATCAAACGAATCACTTCATCACCATACCACCCCGTGGCTAATGGTCAAGCCGAGTCAACAAACAAATTCATTGTGAACAACCTAAAGAAACGGCTGGAAAATCCAAGGGAAACTGGACTGATGACCTACCGGTAGTATTATGGGCTTACAGTGTCACGACCCGAAATCCTAACTCAGGTCATGGTGGCACCCAACAACAGGGTTAGGCAAGCCAACATAAATTTCACTAAGTGTTCTTCCTTAACTTGATTAAAAGTTCAACATTTACCACGTTTGTCAAATTAAAACATGATATCTAAAGATAATAACCCAGTAATAGATAAAATAGCCATAACGAAGCGTGAGCTAATATACGAGCATATATATGTACAACTCAAAATCTCAAAATAACCACTACGTGTGTGTGCCAGGAACTAGTGTCACGGGTGTCACGGGCATACTAACAGGATGACCAAAAGATAGAATATACAATCCCACTGTCTGAATAAATAGAAGGGAAACAAAAGTAGGGAAACTCCATGGTGCTGTCGGGGATCACCAGAAGAAAGAAGCTCACCGTGAAGTCAGGTCCACTGCGGTCAATACCTAGCTCCAGTCTGATAACCAGAAGCACCAGCCTCAGAACCTGTACAATTAAGTACAGAAGTGCAACATGAGTACATATTAAATATATATGTACCCAGTGAGTATCCCGTCTAATCTCGAAGAAGTAGTGACGAAAGGTCGACTCGATACTCACTAAGGTCCAACAGTAATAATATAAAGCAGGATATAACGGAATGCAGTAGACATGGGAAAACAGTAAGCAACAGATATATTTCAAGTACAGAAATCCAGGAAAAACTACTGAAAATAAGCAACAATGTACACTTTCCTTGTTTCCAAGTATCTGTCGAGCCAATATCACTGAAATAGTACCAAATAGTCATGCGCACACAAGGATAAGACAACCGGTCAGAGTCATAAGGATAATATCTATGTACTGCCGAGGATCGAATGGCCCGTCCCATAAGTGCATTCTTACCATAGTATAATCTCTCAGGTGCACTGCCGAGGATCGAACGGCCCGTCCCAAAAGTGCACCTTTCAATTCACCGTGGCGTACAACCCGCTCCCATGAGAGTGGGGGGAATCACACTCCGCTCGCGAAATGTAAATTGCGAAGCGGTCACAAGCACATACAATATCATTAAAACTTACCTTCCATAACAATTTCCTTCCTTTTATCCGAATCCATGAAATCTCATAGAATCAATGCTAGGCATAACATGAGTTTATAACACATATAACGTTTCAAGGAAGAATATAAGGCATGTTGTGGGCCTAACTACCCGGACATTGCAATAATAGTCGCTACGTACGGACTCTCGTCACTTTGTACGCACGTAGCCCCCAAACAAGTGCACGTAGCATATAAATATCCTATGGGGACAATTCCCCCTTACAAGGTTAGAAAGGAGACTCACCTCGTACCGAATCTACCCCTCGGACCAAGGATGCGCCCGAAACTCCGATCTCTACACCTGAGGACTCGCAACTTGACAAATATGGTATAATTATATCAATTCAAGCTCAAGGTAGAGAAATTATCCTATTTATTCAAAAATTTAACATTCTTGAAGAATTCCCAAAATTCAACCCCGAGCGTGCATGCTCGGATTCCGAATATTCTTGAAGGAATCACTCACCCATAGCCTAAGGATCATTTATATGTTATTTCTACTTGAATTCATAGCATTAAACGGACAATTCGCTAATTTCCTCATGAATCCTAAATTTACTACCCAATTCTTGACTTTTCCATAATTTAGTAGTTAATTCAAGTTAAAATCCATGTATTAAACTAGTGTTGAAGTGGAATTAACTTACCTGGACAGTAGCTAGGTCGTGGGATACTTTCTCCAAACTCCCAAGCTCTCAAATGGTGGACTCTTATGTTAAGAAATTAAAAATCCCGAGTTTCCCCTTCATCGCGATCGCGGACCCCTTGTCGCCAATGGCCCAGGCCCCCTAGGGCCCTTCTACGCGAACGCGGGAAGGGGCCTGCGATCGCGAAGGACAACTGGCTAGACCTCTGCTAACACGGTGGATAACCTGCGATCGCGAAGAGTAAACGGGCCTGGTCCCATCCTACACCTATGCGAACACGAAGACATGGGTGCGATCGCGATGGTCAGGGATCCAACCCATCGCGAACGCGGAGACAAGGACGTGATCGCGAAGGTCAGGGACCCAAGCTACCACGATCGCGGAGAGTATTCTGCGAATGCGTAGAGCATTCAGCAGGCTAGCCCAATTCCCTCTCCGCGAACGCGGCCCCCCTTCCGCAATCGCGAAGAAGGAAACCAAACAGCAAAAATGTGGGTTTTTTTTTTAACTTAGGTCCCGAGGGTCCAAAACTCACCAGAGCCCCTCGAGTCCCCGTCCAAAAGCACTGGCAAGTTTGTATTCATGATACGGACTCGCTCAAATTTTCGGAACGTGAAAATCAACAACAAAACTCAGAATTTGACCCCAAAACCAAATTTAATCAAACTTAAGAACTTCAAGTTCTTGATTTCTATAACGATGCGCCGAACTGACCTATACTACTCGGAATGACTTCAAATTTTGCAGGCAAGTCATAAATGACATAACAAAACTATTTCCGATCTCAGAATTGCGTTCGGACCTTGATAACATAAAATCACGTTCCAAACAAAATTTCAAACTTAAGGAAATCCTGATTTCCATATTGGGCGTCAAAATGCTCCAGGGTCATCGAAAACCCGTTCCGAACATACGCCCAAATCCGTAATCATCATATGAAGCTATGAAACTGTCGGAACTCAATTCCGAGGTCGTTTGCTAAAAATGTTGACCGAAGTCAAACTTGGCCAAAAAGGCCAACCTTAAGGAACCAAGTGTTCCTATAGCACTCTAAACACTTCCAAATCCCGAACCACTCGTCCCCGCAAGTCATAAATCACGAGAAGCCATTATGGGAAGTTTTATTCAGGGTAACGGGTTCCTAATACACAAAACGACCGATCGGGTCGTTACATACAGAACTACTGCAAAAATAGCCACGGGAGAAACTCCATTCACACTTGTTTATGGTTCAGAAGCTTTAATACTGGTGGAAATCGGCGAACCAAGCACAAGGTTCACAACAGCAACGGAAGAAATAAACAACGACGAGTTGAGGACAAATCTGGATTTGCTAGAGCAAAGGAGAGAAGTTGCATTAATACATATGGCAGCTGAAAAACGTATTATAGAGCGATATTACAACAGAAAAGCTCACCTCAGGTATTTCAAAATTGGGGACTTTGTTCTCAAAAAAGTCTTCCAATCGACAAAGGAAGCCAGTGTAGGAAAGAGTAACCCAAATTGGGAAGGACCTTACAAAGTCCGTGGCATTGCTGGAAAAGGTGCTTATGAGTTGGAGACTATGGATGACAGAATTTTACCAACCAGTTGGAATGTTGTTCATTTGAAGAAGTATTACTTCTGAGTAAAAGGAATACCCCCGGTCAAGTATCATTACGTTCTATTTTACTTTTGTACAGTTAAAATTATACTAGCCATTTTAGATGATAGGCAAAAAGCCAACCCACCACCAGATGATGATATTAGACCTGCATAGACATGAGGAAGTAACTGAAGTCCCGGTCTAGGGTTACAACTTTCTGATGGACATTTTTAAGGGTTAAGCAGTAATCATCTAAACTATATACCTTCGAGTCCCGTATGTTTTTCCTTTTTAGGAAAAGGACCACAAGGAAGGAATAGTCAAGTGCTTGAGATTTCATTCTTCAAAGCTCAAACACTTGGGGGACTATACTATATGGAAGGCAAAGAAGAAGCAAAGAAGACTATAAAAAATTCAAAGCTCAAGCCTGAAGATCCATCTTCCCAACAAGTCAAGTACTATGAGCAAAATCAAAGAGCCAAAGATAAAACACAAAGCCTGACTCAGAAACCTTCAAAAAACATATTCGTAAATGTAAATTAATGTTTCGAAAAACATATTCGTAAATGTAAATGAATGTTCAGGTTAAAGGAAGAATATTAGTTACGGGTAAAAATACACATCCTTGTACTTATTCAAAAACTGTTGTAAATGAAAATAGTTACGGATGAAAAATCATCATCCTTGTACTTATTCAAAACCTGTTGTGAATGAAAACAGTTACGGATAAAAAAACATTACCCTTGTATTTATACAAAACACTGTTGTAAACAAAAACAGTTATGGGTAAAAATTCATACTCTTGTATTTATTTGAAAACTGTTATAAATAAAAACAGTCATATCCTTGTATTAATTCATAAAAACCGTTGCAAAAGAAAAAAATAGTTATGAGTATAAGTTCATACCAAATATGTTGTAAGAAAAATAGTTACAAAAAAGTTATGGACGATACACAAACACATGTAAAATGTTATGAAAGTTCGAAATAATACAAAAACTTTGTTCAAAACATTGTTAAGAAAAACATATGAAATTCCTATCTCTCTTTTGTACTTTAACACCATTATGAAGTTGAGATGTCTTCTTCATTATGTGTCGATCAAAAAAAAGGACCTTCTTTTATAAATCAAGCCTATTACGAAAAGCTATGAAAAATCTAAGCATTATTTAATGCAAAGTCAAAAACTAAGAGGTAAACAAAATACCTCAAAAAGAAAGCATGCAAAGACTTAAGAGTGAAAAAAAAAACTCAAAGAAATCAAAAGCCATGCTAATATTTATATTGATATATTACGGCAAAAAACTAAGTGTTAGCTTAGTATAAGCCGGATTTGTTTGTACATTGGTTTCCCCTAAGTTGTCACTTGGAGACTTACAAAGGATCTAACTTTACCCCCAATGAGACCGGGGGTAACCACCAATTGTTGCAAATAAAAAAACAAAAGAACCAAGTTCCTTAAACTTTTCAAGATGGGGGGTTGTCTTCACTGGCAGGAGGAGCGGCTTGAGATGGCGAGACACGAGCAGCAGGGACCTCAACTTCGGGAGAAGAGAAATTCTGACTTTGCTGAGACTTGTTTTATCAATTTCGGCTTCCAAGTCAAAACATTTTTGGCGCATTTCCGTCAATGTGTCAAGACGGGCATTCACATAAGCCCAGCTAACATCGACGGTTGCTTTGTCTTCAAGAGCCTCGTAATCCTTTTCCCATTGTTCAGATTCAACTCTTAGATCATCTCTTTCAGCCATGGCAGCATCATGAGAGGCCTGTAAAGGAGCGAGGGATCTTTCTAGAAATTGGACCTTCTCTGAAGAGTTATGGAGTTCTTCTTCAATTTGGGTGAGCAATTGTACAAGTTCGCCAGAGTACACCTCATTCTGGTCCAACAAAGCCTTCAGGCTCCTAATCTCCTCTGTGGCACGGGAAACAGCTCCGCAAATGAAGACTCTAAGACACTTTTGTCCTTACCTGCCTGGTTCGAAGACGCCTTCTCAACGGCCAGTTCTGCTACCATAACACTAACTTGTTGCTCCAAGGTACACGTTTCCTCCTCCATTGCCTCCATGTCAAGTTGTAGACTCTCGTACTGCTCCTTCCAATTATCAGCCTCAATATGGAAGTCATTTGTTGCTTGCTCTGTTTGAATGACTCTCTTCATTAACTCTGTGCCTATGAGATTGATCTACATAGAAAGATAAATTAGATATGGTAAGAATGTATATAAGTACATATGAATGAAAAACAAGTTTTACCTTTAAGGACAAGTGCACAATCTCATTCATCCAAGTCAAGGAGTTGTGGCTTTCCAGCTTAGACTTCTCAGTCGGGCCTATCAATGGTTTTAACCATACATCAGCCTGGCCCGACTTTTTCAAGAGGCTGCCCGCCGTAGGAACCTCTATTGTAACCTGCTTCATCACCCCTTGCTGGAAGACCCTACTTCAACAGCAGAAGGCACAGAAATGGGGGCGGGTGAAGGAGCCACGGACGGAGTAGATTGAGGAACAAAAACATCAATGGGAGCAGGAGGAGAAATAACATCCACAGGAGCAGAAACATCAACAGGAGCAATAGAAGGAAGTTCCTTAGGAGCAGGAGGAGAAAAAACAGCAACATGAGTTTCTTCAGAAATGGTACCAAAACCTTGACGGAACAGGAGATCAATGGATTCACGAACAGGAGAGGGAGCTGCGTCTTCAGGAGCAGAAAGTTCTGATTCAGGCACGGGAGGGTCAATTATGGGTGCAGACTCGTCGTCAGAGACCATCCTCCTCCTACGTGACCTATGGACAAGCGAACCCTCCTCTTCCTCTTCCTCTTCAAAGGTCCTGGACCCACTTTATTTTCTTTTTGACGAGGAGGAACCAACAATGATCTCCTGTGCCTTAGCCAGGTACATCCTTGAGGCAGACACAGCCGCAGCAATAATTCCACGAGCAGGAAACCCTAACAAATGAAAGGGATCAGATAAAGCTCAAAAAGGGAAGAAGTAAAAACAAAACATTTCACTTACCGTGGGTCTTAACCTTCCAACCAAACCTCACAGAGAGGTACTTCCACGAACTTTCTTCTAAAGGAGAAATTAACAAGAGTTTTTCTACCCAATCACAAAAATAGGAGACATTCTCAACGGTTCCCATGGTTGCTGCAAAAGAAAAATAAACAGTCACGGTACTTATAGTTTATCAAAAGCAAAGGAAAGGAGAGTGAGCAAAACTGTACTCACGTGCAAAGTTCCACTTCTCAGGGAATGGGAGATTTTCTTCACCTACTAAACTTGCAGCAGGGACAGCAACATACCGGACATACCACCTTCTCTCTTCGTCATCATCTGGAGTAACTAACACCCTTTTACTCCTGGCCGCAAGAGTAAACACTCCTTGGCGGAACAACATCGGAGAATAAAGGTGAATAAGATGATGAAAAGTAAAGGGTACGGAATCTGAATTGGCCAACTACCTAAGGCACGCGACAACTCGCCAAACAAGAGGACCGACTTGTCCCAAGCAAACTTTAAAGAATCGATAAAACTCGATGATAATAGGGTCGATGGGAGGCTTGAATCCTAATGTGAAAGGATAAGTATAAACATAAGAATACCCAGTCTTGTAAGAGGTTACTCTTTGGTTATCGTTAGGAACAACAACAGGAAAATCGGGCTTCCAATAACAATCCATGCGTACAAGAGACACTAAACCCTCTGTTATTTGGGTAGGATAAAGGTCAGCACTGTCATGATAAGACATTGAAAAAAGCTTCTCACTCATAGCCTGACTATCCTTGGCGAAAGAAAACTCTGCAGGAACAATCTCATCGACTCTCGGCTCACGAAGTGGTTCATTGTGTTCTCTACTCTTTGACGAAGATCTAGAAGCCCTAGCCCTCGAAGAAGACGAAGGAATATTAGACCTAGAAGATTGCGGGGGAGAATAATGAGAAGAAGAACCCCTGGAAGGAGTAGAACTTAAGCTCCTAAGCCTACCGCCCCTCCTACTCTGTGTTGGAGCAGAAGAAGGAGTTAGTTCATCTACATTGATAACCCTTTTAGATTGCTGGCTTGAAGAAGACATATTTATGTAGATGAAGAACTTACAAATAAAGAAAGAAAGTTAGAAGTTTTTCGTGAAAGTAAAGAAAGGAAAAGGGGTATTTATACTCAAAGACGACCGTCAAAAAATGGAAAAAACAGCGATGTGAAAGTCATAATTGAAGCTGTCACTTCGTGACTGATGCAGCCGCAAAAAGCCCTAAAAGTCGCTGAATAATTACAGAACCAATCCGAGAATGCCACGTGGCACGGGCATTAAATGGAAGTGACAAACGATGCATACATTCATATACGGATGCAATGGTACGAGTGAAGCGGACGCAAAATATTCACGCCATAAATTAGTATCCACTTACCAAATATTAATCGATAAATAAATGGTAAGTAGGGGGACTATATGTATTGATAAAAATGAGCTTCACACGTGTAATACTTATGATGACTCAGCAATCTATGTGGAGAAATGACAACATGACAACTGGACGAGACTTTATGAAGAGGTACGAGATAAAGAGGAACGGAACAGCATACCCATGGGGTAATCAGATACGAGAATCTCAACCTAATTGAGAAGATGAAGAGACACGGTCAGAATGAATCAAGATAGAATAAAGGGCAGATTCGGGGATCTTCAATTAATGAGCCAAAACGTTACATAATCTTCACGCAACAGTTACGATTAATCATTGTAACGTTACATTAATGCCATTATTAGTCATTAATGCTCAATCACTGAAAAGAGTAGACGTTATATTAAGAAATTCCCTATAAAAGGGAGTAAAATATAACTTGTAAGGACACGTTCGAACCACTATTGAAATATACTTACTTTCTACGCATCTTTATTGCTTTTTATTTATGAATTTACTTACAATTATTTCCATATTCTTTTGGTTATCAGAAACCCGTGTTCTTCTTAAAATAGCTTTGGCAGAGAATCTAATTCTTTGGTTAAACAGCGGTATGTGACCCCACTATTTCGGACATGTTTTTTATTGTAGCGTCGCCTCTCTCTTGATTTTGCAAGATCTTTTCAAGCATTCCTTCCAACTTGGATTCATTTGAAGGACCCTCCTTGTAGTGCGAGGAGTTAGAATATTGCCCCTTTGGTGGGACATAGGGGTTGGAACTCCGGTTGGCATAATTGTTATTGTTGTTGTTCCAATTACCTTGACTTGACCCACCTTGATCATTGCGCCAATTTTGTTGGTCTTGCCCTTGCGGGTTTGGCCTCCATTGATTTTGTTGGCGATACCCACCTTGAGAATTATGAACATAGTTGGCTTCTTCAAACTCTTGATTTCCCGTTGGTTGCATGTCTTCCACAACATTTACCTTCTTTGTCTGACTTTCTCTGAACATCTTGGTTAGCACATCAATGTTTGTGGCAAGCCCGACAATCGCATGGTCTCTCTCTTTGTTTTCTTTGATCATGTTTGTTAGAGAAGGAGTACCATAATAAATTCCACCACTAGTATCTTCTGAGTGCCATGCTTGATTGTGTTTGGCCATCTTGTCCAGAATCTGTGTAATCCTAGGAAATGATTTGACCATGAAAGATACGTCTGCTGCATTTTTGGCTATGGATTGGGACACTGGATCTAAACCCATGTAAAATTTCTCCATCAAAATAGTATTGGAAAACCATGGTTCGGTGACCTCACCATGTACAACTTGAATCGGTCCCACGCTTCATGTAAGTGTTCTCTTGGTAGTTGTTTGAAGAAGAAGATGTTATCTCTAAGCTCGGACATCTTGCTCTGTGGGAACCACTTGGACAAGACGGCATGGACAAGTTCGGGCCAAGAATTGATAGATTGAGGAGGTAGATTTTGAATCCACGTTCTCGCCTCTCCGGTCTATGAGTATTTGAACGCCCACAATCTCAGGGCATCATCTGTTACATTGTTCTGTTTATTCATGGCGCACACACCCAAGAAATTCCTAAGGTGTTGCGTTGGATCATCATCTGTAGAGGGAGAATAGTGTTGGTGTCATCAATGTATTCCTCAATGTCCGCAAAAGGGATTCTCCTCTTCATCATAATCGTCCATTCTTACCTAACACACCAAGCAAACCAAGCAAGTGTGATGGAATAGAAAAGATGTAAAGTAAAGTGCACACTAGTTAGTAATTTCAAAATCGTATTCCCCGGTAACGACGCCAAAATTTGATACGCTCAAATTACACCTTAAAATAGTGCAACGCGATCGATGTCAAATATAATAACCCAACTAGGTTGGGGTCGAATCCCACAGGGAATAAGCGTGAAAAGTTTACTTGAATAGTGTGAAGCTTAACTTAAATCATATTTCTATTCCGTTAGCGTAACAAGAGTATTGTGATTTAGTGAAATAGTAACAAGTATGATTATATGAGATTGTAACTAATTTTATTAACTAAACCAAGGTTGTGTCCCCTTCAATGAAATGTAATTCTATCGGTGTTAATATGATATATTTCTAATGGAAGGTCCTTTGGATATGCAAATGATTACTAAATAACATCCCAATATTTTCCAATAGTTGGGTAGTATTTCCTCTTTATGATTTTTTCAAATATAAAAGAGTTGCAATTAAGAATAATCAATTTATGCCAAATAAAACCCACTTATTCCTAAGTGATTCTATTAAACAAGGTTTAACGCCTTGAGTTTTTGATATTTACTTCTACCAAACTCTATCCCACTTTTACAAGTAAAGAAAGAGTATAATGGCACTTGTTAATGTTTGCAACCACCAACAATAAATGAATAATGTGAAATAAATATATATCAACCAACCATTATATATATATTCAATGGTAAACACCCATAAACATTACACCCATTTCGGGTCGACAACCTTAGTATTTAAAGCTAGCTACACATGGTAAAATACAAAAAAGATGAGAATATTTAATGTCATAATGCTTACAAAAGTGCAAGATTCTTCACTCTCCAACTTCCAAAATATGGGAATATTCAATGCTTGTATTGTAGCTTCTTTTTCAGACAAGATGCCCCCACAAAACCCTAATAAATCCATTTATAGTGGGCTAAAAGTCGGGGCCAATTCTGGACAAAAATACCCTTTCAGACATATTATGTGACCGCATATCTGTCGCATAACAGACATGCGGTCCGAATCTTCTTCACGTCCATCCCAGATCTCATATCTAGATTCCAGTTGTTCATCGCATGTTGGTTATGCGGTTCGCATTGTAGATATGCGACTGCATTTTGCCGTCGCATCCTTGGGGTCAGCAGCTGCTACTGGAGGTTTGCGTCCATTATGCGGCCCGCAAACTTGTTAAGCGGTCGCATAATGGACCCCATTTTCTTCACTTGAAATACCTAAACAAACTGTCGTGATCTGCGGTTTCCTTGAACATTCTGCGGTCCGCATGTGAAGTTTGCGGTCCGCATATGAGGTTTGCAACCGCATTTTGTCTTCTTTTTTCTCTTTTGCAACTTTTTGATTTCATTTCCATATTTTTGGGTCCTCAAGCCTCATGCACTTCAAAACATCAAAATTATATAAGAATAACGGACAATTGCATTTAAAATGAGCTAAAATCTAAGCAATTGGTATTAAATGTGCCGAAATTCTCCGGCACATCAAAAGTTGAACTCAGTGATGCAAAATGAATAAGAAGTCTTTATGAACAATTAGCTCTTATTGACGGGAAAAGAATGAATGTAGTATGCCATGGTCAACTTTATCAGAATAGAAGGTCTAGAGCTTTCAACTAAAGAGTCAAACCTAGAAAGTTCACATCGGGGCAACTGGTGCTGAAGCGGATCTTCCCGCATCAGGATGAAGCCAAAGGGAAATTGTCACCCAATTGAAAAGGGACCTACATGGTTCGCATAGTACTAATGGGAGGAGCACTCATACTCACAGAAATAGATGGAGAAATTTGGCCAAAGCCTATTAATTCAGACGCAGTCAAAAAATATTACATTTAGATTGTTTGCATTTCTTCACCTGATGTAATTGAACTACGCTTGACCTGATTCCTGTTTAAGAGGTGATACATAGGCAGTCATGTGGGTTCGGTCACAATTCAATAAAATTTTCATTTTCCCCACAATCAGAAACTGGGGCAGAATTTTGAGAAGGACCCTCAAAATTCTAATGCAAGGAAGTCGCAATGTCTCTTAAAGTGTCACAGTCATTGGTTCATCTAATTTATTTGATGTTGCACACTACTGTCTTTTAAATAACTACATTCATCATATGCACGCATATTTTTCAAAAACTTTATTTTATGAAACAGTCAGATGCTACCCATGGTAACTCGAGCAGTTTTTCAATACAGAGCAAAGCAAAGCAAGAATGTGAAGGCACAAACCAACCTTTCCCGTAGAACTCACGATTTTCCATTGGATGCAAAACAAGGAGTGTTCGCAAATACGTGCACACCTCAGAATCACTATCTTCATAACGACAAAGCTGCCAAACGCAAACATATCTCCAGCTAAGAAATACTCTATTATCACTTTTTATCTGTTCATTGCATGAGACTAAGCATTGTCTCCATTTTTTCATGAGGCTAAGCCCTGCCTCCTTAATTGCATAAGGCTATGCACTGCCTTCCCCTGCATGAGACTAAGCATTGTCTCCATTTTGCATGAGGCTAAACCCTGCCTCCTTAATTGCATAAGGCTAAGCATTTCCTTCCCCTACATAAGACTAAGCATTGTCTCCATTTTTTGCATGAGGCTAAGCCCGGCCTCCTTAATTGCATAAGGCAAAGCAATGCCTTCCCCTGCATGAGACTAAGCATTGTCTCCATTTTTTCATGACACTTAGCTCTGCCTCCTTAATTGCATAAGGCTAGGCATTTCCTTCCGCTGCATGAGACTAAGCATTGTCTCCATTTTTGCATGAGGCTAAGCCCTGCCTCCTTAATTGCATAAGGCTAAGCATTGCCTTCCCCTGCATGAGACTAAGAATTGTCTCCATTTTTGCATGAGGCTAAGCCATGCCAACTTAATTGCATAAGGCTAAGCATTGTCGTCCCTACATGAGACTAAGCATTGTCTCCATTTTTGCATCAGGCTAAGCCCTTCCTCCTTAATTACATAAGGCTAAGCACTGCCTTCCCCTGCATGAGACTAAGCATTGTCTCCATTTTGCATGAGGCTAAGCACTGCCTCTTCAATTGCATGAGATTAAGCATTGTCTCCCATCCTGCAGGAGGCTAAGTCATGCCTCCTCAATTGCATGAGACTAATCATTGTCTCCCATCCTGCATGAGGCTAAGCATTTCCTCCTCAATTGCATGAGAATAATCATTGTCTCCCATTTCGCATGAGGCTAAGAATTGCCTCCCTAGTCGCATAAGGCTAAGCTCTGCCTTTCCTTGCATAACCCCAAATGCTATGATACTTGAAATCTGGCACTATTTTCTACTTTTCTTGGGGCTAAGCTCTGCCCCTGATCTTACACAAGACTAAGCTCTGTCTTGTTTCGCTTCGCATAACCAAGCGTCATGTCTTTGCATCTCATGGGCTGAAATCGCCATTTTGTCCGAAGGCATCATCCTCATAGCCGGAAGTCACCATGCCATGGCCTGAGGATCTCTCAATATTGCACATCATTATTCAAAGACGTCATAGTTTAGAGGCACCATTTTCATGGACCAAGAACATCATTTCATGGCCTGTGAATCCCTTATCACATGATTCATGGCCCAGGACGTCATGGTCTAAGGACATCATCCCCACCATCCAAAGACAACCTTCATGGTCCGAAAAGAATTTGCATCAAGTTTAAATTCTCGCAATAATTCATATATACTTTCATGCATTGTGTTTTAAGTTTTCCAGGTAATCCAGGAAGTAATTGTTCTCCTACCGGGAGCCATCTTCGCTCCGGTTTCCGTCCAACATTCACATCCAGCAATTATTTCAAACGTAACCAACCACCATAAGTTACCCATTTTTACTTGATAACGGTTCAAATATCCATAACTGTTCCAAGGTACATCCATTCACAATTCCAATATCGTTTTATCTAGAAGAACCTGTCCAATCCTACAACAAATCCATCGGCTTAGTCCACCGCTGGATCCAGAACTACACACGGCCTGATTCGAGTAAAACCGAGGATATGTAGGCAACTCAGAAATTGAATTTCGGCTTATATTTTCCAAATCACCCCATTCGGTCCAAATCGGTCATCATTTCTTTACCCGACAACTCTTTCATCATGCCCAGGTAAAGAGGGGCAACTGCTGATACCCAATATTTTCCTCATATATATATATATATATATATATATATATATACTTTCAAAATAGTACATATGCATCATCATTTAGCTTATAAGCCTATACAAGCATTTTTTATAATTTTTCATAATTCTTAAAGGCTTTAAATCGATTTATTTCTGCATTTTATTATATAAATATCCAATAATTATCCTTCAAATTATTTTTATGATGATTCATTCATCTAAAATTATCATTTATACAAACATGTATGTTTTAAATATTTTACGATTTTTTTTATAATTACATTTGCATTTTAGGGCTAATTGCACATAGTTTGCAATAATAGCTCATATTCATGTATAATTACATTATTTTTGCAAAGAAATGACTTTTAAATATTTTTATAATATTAAGTAATTATATTTAATCACTATAATGCACAAATAATATTTTTGTTATTTTAATTACTTTTATAAAATTATTTTTTATTAAATATTTGGTTTTTAAAACTAGCCTAGATCCTACCTATTTTTTGGACCAATCCCCCAGCCCAAATAAAATTAATCCAATCCCACAATCGGTTGCGACCCGTCCAAACCTAGCTCGATCCAGCTCGCCTTTTAATCGTGGTTGTTGATCTCTGAGATCAACGACCCACTTCAACTCCCACCCCCCCTTTTAATTACCCCAAACACCCAACCCTAATCCCAGTTTCCCCCGTACGCCGCCCTTATATCCTCACCACCCTCCTCCCTCCTCCCTCCTCCCTCCTAAGTACCCTAGCCTCCGACCCCCTAAAATCCCTCCTAATCCCACCCAATATGGGATTATATGGCTATTCTTTGCCATACACGGCCTCTCCTTGGTACTGGTTATTCTTCTATAATGCTTGCCTAAACATGGCAAGCATATCTCATCAAGATCAAACTAAAATTGGTTCAAATCCTTGACCTTTATGCTATTCCATCTATATTCATCCTTTGTTCCATTGTGGGTACGAATCTCTGTGTATTTTCTGTTGATTCTTACTTACCCTAAAACTAAGGTTTTTTGATCTCTTTAGATCGGACCAAAATTGGTTCGATTCTCTGATTTTAAGTGTTATTATGTCTATATTTGTCTTATGTTATTGTTTTTGTGTATACTTTGGTAATATTTGTTTTTCCTAAAAACTAAGGTTTGCTTGACTTGTCCTAAATTGATTCTGAATCAACTTCACATGCTATTCTTTCCTTTTTTTTAAAAGATTGATTGATTGTTTTTCCTTGTTTGTGTGTTTAATTTTACTACTATAAAAACCCATTCCCTTCCCCTCTCTGGACAGAACCTTCAATGGTGGAGAAGGAGTGTGATGCGTATTTGGCCTATGTGAGAGATGTCAGTATTGATACTCCTACAATTGAGTCAGTTCCAGTAGTGAGGGACTTCCCTGATGTGTTTCCAGCTGATCTTCCGGGCATGCCGCCCGATAGAAATATTGATTTCGGCATTGATTTGTTGTCGGGCGCTCAGCCCATATCTATTCCTCCTTACCGTATGGATCCTCCTAAGTTGAAGGAGTTGAAGGAGTTGAAGGAGCAGTTGCGGGAGTTTCTTGATAAGGGTTTCATCAGGCCCAATGTATCACCTTGGGGTGCTCCGGTCCTATTTGTGAAGAAAAAGAATGGATCTATGCGTATGTGTATTGATTATCGGCAGTTGAACAAGGTTATAGTGAAGAACATGTATCCTTTGCCTCGCATCGATGATTTATTTGATCAGTTACAGGGTGTCAGGGTGTTTTGCAAGATTGATCACTAGCGTTCTAGCTATCATCACTTGAAGATTCGGGAGGCAGACATCCCCAAGACTGCTTTCAGGACCAGATATGGTCATTATGAGTTTCTTGTCATGTCATTCGGGCTGACAAATGCCCTAGCAGCCTTTATGCATTTGATGCACAGCGTGTTCCAGCCGTATCTTGATTCTTTCCTCATTGTGTTTATTGACGACATCCTGGTAAATTCCCGGTCTAGGGAAGATCATGAGCAGCACCTGAGGACTGTGCTTCAGACTTTTGAGGGAGAGGAATTTGTATGAAAATTTTTCTAAGTGTGAGTTCTGGCTTGATTCAGTGGCATCTTCTTCTGGAAATCCTAGCTATTCTTAGCATGATATTGGGAAATCTCATTGTTATTACTCAAATAAGCATGAAACATATGCTTGCATATCGTCCATAGGCCAAATCAGATATGTAATTAATGGAATAATTGTTGGAGACTCAAATGATGGGTATACAAGCATGATAACTTATATGTTGTTCTATATCTTCATGAATCTAGGAACTTTTGCCTGCATTGTATTATTTGGTCTACATAACGTCTCTTCCACGCCCCCCTCGTTTCTCTCTCCATATCCCACCCTTCTCCCACGTATATTGCACTCACCCACGATTCCACTAATGAAAATCATTAAAAAGTTTTGAAGCTTTGAATTCGAATTTGGGTTTTCAAAAAATATTATTTGTTTGTACTGGCAGGTGCAGTTTTGCTTGGCAGAAAACCCCAGCTCGAGATTTTTTTCTCCATTTTTTATTTTGGATTTGAGGAGCTCAGGAGAGAGGCAATTTTTCGAAGGATTTCAAGGAGCAACGTTGGGGTAAGTGATTCTAACCTATAATGGTATAAATTTCATGAATCTATGGCTTTATTCATAATCTATTTGAGAATTCGAGCTAGAAATTTAGGAATTTAGGGCTTGAAAATTGGAGAGTTAATTTTGAGGATGTGAGTGACCAATGAGGTCGGATTTTGATAAAATTGGTAAGGTTAGACTCGTGAGTGAATGGGCTTTTGGGTTTTTGTAACTTTTGTCGGATATCGAGACGTGGGCCTGGTGGCCGGATTTGAATAGATTTCGAGATTTTGGTCTAATTTGATAGTTTTTCTTGTGGAATTCATTCCATTAGCGTATATTGATGGTAATATACTAATTATTAATAGATTCGGAGCATTTGGAGGCCTAGTCGAGAGGCAAGAGCATCGCGGGGTGGAGATGTGACCGGTTTGAGGTAAGTAACGCTTGTAAATCTAGTCCTGAGGGTATTCACTATTCTTCACTAAAAACTGAGGTTTCTACTCTGATGTTTTACACTTCAATACCACGCAAGAAGGGGGGTTTATTTGTGTGGTGTCTAATATTTCGAGTGATGTCTTAGTAGAAGAACCTGGTTCTTATTGGTGTTCCAACTTCTACTGTTGCAGAATAATAAATGCAGTAAAGTAAAAACGCAGAGATTTTTACGTGGAAAACACCTAGCTCAAAAGGTTAAAAAACCACGACCTACTCCTCAGTAGGATTTTCACAAACTCTTCACTACAACTCTGAGCCAAACAGCATTTATTTTGTAAACCTAGGACTAACTCTAATCCCTTTGTAGTAACTAGCCTCTAGCTAATTTCTAAAAGCTTCAAGTTAACTCTAACTTGAAAAATGTGTACCTATTAGAATTGCTTTTATGAAAGCTGGAAAGATACAATATTAAATCACCTACTACAACCAACTAGACTCAATAAACAAATAGATGAAACAGGTTCTTCTAGCTAGTCCGTAGCCTTTGTATCGCACAGTAATTCTGCTTGCAAAATCTCTAGGAATTTTGCTTTCAGATCTTGATTCACTTCTGTACTTGTGCGTTAGATATTCAAGCAGGAATACTTTAATTATTTATAGAGTCAGTCATTGAGTTTGTCGTTCAGTTCTGGTACAACTCTTCTTGGGTGAAAGAGTTCGTATTAAACTCAACTTCCTTCCTTTGTTACTTTCCTTGCCGATANTCACTTGAAATATAAAAGCACATGTCTTCCCCCTTTTGGCATCATCGAAAAGTTTGCAAAATGATAAACTTACCAGAGGTTATTTACAATTACTCATGGCCATTTAGGCAACTGCAAGTGCAAACATGATTAATCAACACAAGAAACCAATAAATGTAAGCTAAATAAGAAATTGAGACAAGTCAATAACATAACAGCAAAATTCATTGATTAAGAACGACAATGAACCAGCATACAATAAAAAAACATAAACAACCATAACCATGAGCAAAATAGATAAAAAAAACAAAAGAAACAAGTCCTGAACTGGGCACCGAATGGGGGTTTAGGTAGCTCTGGACATCCTAAGGATGGGAAGGTGCAGAGGAGGTTGTGGTCTTGGTTTGTAGAAGAGAAATCATCTGTT
>ML274312.1:0-46651 GCA_005239495.1 Nicotiana undulata | reverse complement strand
CACGCCACGTTACGTATTTTACGTAAGAGAAGAGAGAAAAATAACACGTGGGGTTTCACAGCCGCGATCCTGCCACGACCGCGGTGAATCGCTGGAACTTCAGGGACTAAGAGTGCAAACACAGGATTTTATTGCCCCAAACCCTATATAAGTGTTACAATTTCGCCCAAGAGAGAAGAGAGGAGTTTATGAGCAGCAAATTGAGAGAATACTTCATTGTGGGAAGAAATTGGAACAATTAGACCTTCAATTCTTTTCTTTTCATCTCTTGCTTTGAGTAGTATGATTTCTATTAGGTTTTTGTCATATTTGAGCATGAGTGGATAAACACCCATTGTTCTGGGGTTGTGATTAGCCATGAATATTGTGTTTCGGCACTAATTTGATCTTGATTATAATTCGCCTCAATATATGGTTGTTTCTTCAATTCTGTGTTTAATTGCTTAATTGTTTGGCCAGCAGTTAGGTTCTATATACTATCTATGCTATGATTGGGAAAGCCGTGTATAGATTAGAGAAGAGTTGAAGAGAGCGCGATCTTAACCCTCAAGGGGAGCGGATTTGTGGCTAAGGATAGGAATATACCTAGTCACCGTGCTTAATTAGATATCGTAATCTTAATGCATTCTGATAGATTAATTTCATAGGAATATAGGCATTAATCTATTGAGAACAGGCGAGTAGTGCTTCGGGAGAAGGCTATGAGAACAATTATCGATAAATTAACAACTATGAGTGAGTTATATGAAAGGGAGAATTAATTAGAATAAAATACGAATGGTGAAACAATAACAACGCTGGAATATTTGTCTCTACTGAATACATATCAACATTTTCGTTACTTGATAATTAGTTAATTCCTAGAATTGTAGTTTAGCATAATCACACTATTTGATCTTATTTTGGCTTGGTTGAATAACAATTATAGTGAAGTAGTGAGTAGTTTATACAAGTCTCTAGGGGTTCGACAATCCGATTTATCATTATATTACTTGTACGACCACGTATACTTGCGTGTGCGTTTGGGAGAAATAAGTTTTTGGCGCCGTTGTCGGGGACTTGAAAATAGACTACTTTCTAGTTTGTACTTTAATTATTTATTATATCTAGTCTAACGTTACATGATCGTTGTTCTAATCTTAGGAACTCTAATTGAATGTGAAGGGTCAGAAGCCAGGACAGACTTGACGGCTTTGACCCCGAACCTGAGAGGACATTTCACAGGAGGTTAAAGGAAGAAAGGGATACGAACAATATTCAGAACTTCGTTCAATTTCCTGTGAATATGGCAGAGGAACAACACATGGCAGTTCAGGAGGTAGCAATGCCCAGTATTGCTAATGTTACCTCCAGTATCGTGAAGCTCAGAATCACTGGGCACTTTGAGCTAAAGTAGAGCATGATCCAGCTATTTCATGCAAATGGGAAGTTTATGTGTCTTCCACACGAGGATCCTCAGCAACACATCTTGAACTTCCTGGAGATTAGTGATACTTATATCACTAATGGGGTTACTTCAGATTATGTGAGGCTTACGGTTTTCCCATTCTCTCTATTGGGTGAAGCGAAGCGATGGCTAAAAGCAGAACCGGCCAATTCCATTACATCCTGGAATGATTTGGCGAGGAAATTTCTGGCGAGGTTCTTCCCTTCAGGCAAGACTGCTAAGATCAAGAGTGAGATAGTATCCTTTAAGAAGAAAACATGCGAGTCTTTGTATTCAGCATGTGAGAGATTTAAGGGGCTACTCAGAGACTGTCCTCATCACAATCAAACAAATGAGGTGTTGGTCAACACGTTCATCGAGGGACTCCATCCCCAAACAAAAATTGTCGTAGATGCAGCAGCTGGAGGTCAGGTATTGGAGAAGAATTATGATGAAATATTTTCTTTGTTGAATAAATTCTCCAAGAGCAATCCAGTTTGGCAAGGCGAGATGGGAAGGAATGTAGTTCAAAAGTCACCAGGGGTTCTTGAATTAGACGTTGTCTCAGCATTGTTAGCTCAGATTTCGACATTGACTAACCAAGTCAATCAGATGACCCTGATCATTAATAAGCAACAATCTCAACCATTCCAACAGGTCCAGCCAGTACAACAGGTCCAAATATTTTGTGATGTTTGTGGAGAGGGTTACCCGAGTGACTCATGCCCAGCCAATCCAGAGCCTGTCTGCTATGTGGGAAATCAAAATAGAGGGCAAGCCTATCAATATGGGAACAATTATAATCCCAGCTGGAGGAACCACCCAAACTTCTCTTAGGGTGTAAATCAAGACACTCAGAGTAATTACAGGCCTCCAGCACCTCATGCACCGCAGCAGCATTACAAGCCACCTCAGGATGAGCAATCAGGTAGCCTAGAGGAAATTATGAAAAGAATGATGAACGACTAACTTGCTTTCAATCAGGAGATGATGGCAGATAACCAAACCCATATGGTAGCAATGAGAAATTTGGAACGTCAAGTGGGTCAACTTGCTAGTTCCCAAAATACCCGACAAACAGGGGCCCTCCCAAGTGACACTGAAGCCAATCCTAAGGCTTCTGTCAATGCTGTATCATTGAGAAATGGGAGGCAATTGGAAGAAGTGCAATCCGAGAAGAGAAAGCAGGTAACTTTTAATGAGGAGCCAACTATTATTGAGCCAACATCTGCCAATCCAAAAGAGCCAGAAAAGCCAGTTGATGAGGCGGTGGCTGAGCAACCCCCACCAGTGGTTGCAAGGCCACCCCCTCCGTTCCCTCAAAGGTTGCAAAAGGTGAAAGATAATGCCGCATACAAAAAGTTCCTTGACCTCTTGAAGCAGGTACAAATCAACATTCCACTGGTAGATATTCTGCAGGAGGTGCCCAAATATGCCAAATTAATCAAGGACATTGTGGCCCACAAAAGAAGGGCGACTGAGTATGAGACTGTGGAACTCAGTGAGGAGTGTAGCTCAAGAATTCAGAGCAAGCTACCTCAGAAGTTAAAGGATCCGGGTAGTTTTACTATCCAAATCTCAAATGGTAAGCATGCAGTTGGGCGAGCCTTGTGTGATCTTGGGGCAAGCATTAATATGATGCCACTCTCTGTGTTCAGGCAGTTGGGGTTGGGTGAGCCACGCCCAACAACAGTGATTTTACAGTTGGCTGCCCGCTCCCTTGCTCATCCCGAGGGAGTGATCGAAGATGTATTGGTACAAGTGGGATCTTTCATATTCCCAGCTGATTTGATTATTCTGGATTATGAGCCTGATCAGGAAGTCCCATTTATTTTGGGGCGTCCCTTCTTAGCTACGGGCAGAGCTATCATCGATGTGTGTGAAGGAAAGATAACAATGCGGGTTGGTGATCGAGTTGAGGTTTTTAATGTCTATAAATCACTCAAATTACCAGTCCACTATGAAGAGCTATCCATGATTACTGTTGTGGAAAGCAAGGATGTATCGGTGGTTCCCTACATGTGTCCTGTGGACCCTCTTGAGCATGTTTTGGTGGGAGGTGAAAAAGATAGTGGAGATGAAACAAGGGGAGAGATTGAGAATGCTCTTAAAATATCCTGCAGTTACATCCACGGGCTAGGGAAATTTGAGGAGTTGAACAAGCATGTCACTCTAACCCCTCCAAAGCCTTCTATTGAGGAAGCTCCAAAGCTGGAACTTAAACCTCTTCCAGCACATTTGCGCTATGTTTATTTGGGAAACTCTGAAACATTGCCCGTGATCATCTCGTCTAGCCTGACCAAACCACAAGAAGAGAAATTGCTCAGAATACTTCGTGAGCAAAAAAGGCAATAAGGTGGACCATTGCAGATATCAAGGGAATCAGTACCTCGTTTTGTATGCACAAAATCTTTATGGAGGAGGGACACCGCCTGAGTGTTGAGCATCAGAGGAGGTTAAATCCCATCATGAAAGAAGTGGTGAAGAAAGAAGTCATAAAATTGTTGGATGCATGTATCATCTTTCCTATTTCTGACAGTAACTGAGTGAGCCCGGTACAATGTGTGCCCAAAAAGGGAGGGATGACTGTGATTGAGAATGAGAAGAATAAGCTGATTCCTACCCGCACTGTTACGGGATGGAGAGTTTGCATTGACTATCGAAGGCTCAACAAGGCAACCCGCAAGGATCACTTCCATCTCCCCTTCATTGACCAAATATTAGACAGATTAGCTGGACATGAGTATTATTTTTTTCTTGATGGGTACTCTGGATATAATCAAATTGTCATATGCCCAGAGGATCAGGAGAAGACGAAGTTTACTTGTCCTTATGGCACATTCGCTTTCAAGCGAATGCCGTTCGGTCTTTGTAATGCACCAGCCACCTTCCAGAGATGCATGTTGGCTATTTTCACTGATATGGTGGAAAACTTTGTGGAGGTGTTCATGGATGACTTCTCGGTCTTTGGGTCATCTTATGATAATTGTTTGACAAATCTGGGCATGGTGTTGGCCCGTTGTGAAGAAACAAATTTGGTCTTAAATTGGGAAAAGTGCCACTTTATGATGCAGGAAGGCATCGTTTTGGGTCATAGAGTGTCAAGGAGTGGCATCAAAGTTGATAAGACAAAGGTGGAGGTAGTTGAAAAACTACCTCCGCCAATTTATGTGAAGGGTGTCCGGAGTTTCTTGGGACACGCAAGATTTTACAGACGCTTTATTAAAGATTTTTCTAAAATTGCTACTCCTTTGTGCAGGTTGCTGGAAAAAGATGTCAAGTTCCATTTTGATGAAGCCTGCCTGAAGGCATTTGAGGAGCTTAAGAACAAATTGGTGGCTGCCCCCATAATTGTTGCACCTGATTGGTCTGAACCATTTGAACTTATGTGTGATGCAAGTGACCATGTAGTGGGGGCAGTGATCGGCTAGAGGAGAGACAAGGTGTTTTACTCCATTTACTATGCGAGTAAAACCCTTGATGCTGCACAACATAATTACACCACCACTGAAAAGGAGCTTCTAGCTGTGGTGTGGGCCTTTGAAAAATTTCGAGTAACTTGGTGGGAACAAAAGTCATAGTCCACACAGATCATGCAGCAATCATGTATCTATTTACAAAGAAGGAATCCAAAGCTATATTGATGCGATGGGTGTTATTGTTGCAGGAATTTGATGTGGAGATACGAGACCGAAAAGGCACTGAAAACCAAGTAGCGGACCGTCTGTCAAGGCTAGAAAATGATGACCATGTAGAAGATGGTGGAGAAATCAAAGAAGTATTTTCTGATGAGCAACTTTTTGCTATAACCCAAGACCCTCCTCCATGGTATGCTGACTTTGTGAATTATCTGGTGAGTGGGGTACTTCCCCCGTAAATAGAATCTGAGGCAAGGAAGAGGTTCTTACGTGATGTTAAATCTTACTACTAGGATGAGCCATATTTTTACAAAGAATGTGGTGACCAGTTGATGAGGAGATGTATTCCCGATAAAGAGGTGGAACTTGTACTGTATGACTGTCATGCATCACCCTATGAAGGCCATCATGGTGGCGATCGAACATCGGCTAAAGTGCTACAATCTGGGTTCTTTTGGCCAACTCTATTCAAAGACGCTCACGCGTTTGTTAATAAGTGTGACCAGTGCCAGAGAACAGGAACGATCACGAGGAAGCACGAGATGCCCTTGAACAATATCCTGGAGGTAGAGATTTTTGATGTGTGGGGGATAGATTTTATGGGTCCATTCCCAACATCCAGAGGTAACAAATACATTCTACTGGCAGTTGACTACGTGTCAAAGTGGGTGGAGGCAATTGCATTGCCAACAAATGATGCCATGGTTGTAGCTGCGTTTGTGAAGAAGAACATATTCTCGAGATTTGGGACTCCACGTGCCTTGATTAGTGATGAAGGAACACATTTTTGCAATCGGTTGTTGAATAACCTTTTAGCTAAATATGGAGTCCGTCATCGAGTTACGACTGCATATCACCCTCAAACTAGTGGACAGACTGAGGTCTCCAACAGAGAAATAAAGCAAATATTGGAGAAAACAGTGAGTGTGAACATGAAAGATTGGGCTGCAAAGCTTGATGATGCCTTATGGGCATATCGAACAGCTTACAAAACGCCAATTGGGGCGTCACCGTACAAGTTGGTCTATGGGAAGGCGTGTCACTTGCCCGTTGAATACGAACATAAAACATATTGGGCCATCAAAAAGATGAACATGAACCTTGAAGCCGCGGGTGAGAAATAATTGTTGCAGTTGGATGAATTAGATGAGTTCAGGCTGCACTCGTATGAAAATGCCAAACATTACAAAGAGAAGACCAAGAGATGGCATGACAAGCACATTAAACCACGACAATTTGAGCCAGGCCAACAGGTATTGTTATTCAATTCCAAGCTGAGGTTGTTTCCTAGAAAGCTGAAATCGAGATGGTCTGGCCCGTTTGAAGTAGTAAGAGTCACTCCTTATGGTGTGCTTGAGCTGCGAGCTATACATGGTGAAAGAACATTTTTGGTGAATGGACATAGAGTCAAGTACTATTGGGGTGGTGCCATGAATCGTGAGAAGACCAAGGTTGTGCTCGTTGATTAGTGAGGCGAGACTCTGCGTCATGCCGCGACGTTAAATCAGGCACTTCATGGGAGGCAACCCATTGATTGTTGTACTCGTCGTGCTGCGACATTAAATCAGGCGCTTCGTGGGAGGCAACCCATAGCTGTAGTATTTTCTTAACATGATTTTTTTTAGTGTGCAGGACAGTTGTGGAGGGTGTTGAGCAAAAGCCTGGGGCATAGAACAATTCTGGTAAGGTGTAAACGAGGTTAAAACTAAGTAAATTGCAAAATCAAGTTGAAAAGCCTCGGAAGATCGTCACCGCGGCGCGACTGCGGTAGAAACACCCCTCTGAACCGTGGTGCGACTGCGGTAGACCGCGATGAAATGCCCCTTCTGAACCGTGGTGAAAACAGGTCTCTGAACCGCGGTGAAAACTAGTCTCTAAACCTCACCGCGGCCGCGGTCGACCGCGGTGAGTTCAGTCACGCCCAGGTATGTTTTTTTTTAATTTTTTCTTTTCCTTTTTACTTTGTTTTAATTTAATAACCCCTCCCCTCCTCACCCACTACCCACACGACCCCATAACCCAAAACCCCACTTCTTCTTCTTCTCCCCACCCAACAACCCACTTCTTCTTTCTCTCTTCAACTCCCTCAACCCAAAACCCCCATAAATTCCCCCTTCTTCTTCTTCCTCTTCACCCAAAACATTCTTCTTCTTCCTCCCCCCACCCTACAACAGACCCTCTCTCACTCCTTCCTCTCACTCCACCCTTGTTAACCTCTTCAAGTAAGTTTTTCTTTTTCTCTTTTTCTTTTTTGTAATTTTTTCTTTTTAATTAGCTTTTTTTGTAGTAGATCTTGAATATTGTTGGATAATTATTTTTCCCCACAGCGGTTTTGACTTGTTATATGGTGGGTGTGGCCACGTTGGGGTTAATTTGTGAAGTGTGGGGTGTGCGTAATAATGGTAATATCTTGTGTGGGGTGGGGTGGTCCATGAACCATGGGTGTTGAAGAATGTCAAATTTTACTCTATTTTGAGGGCCTATGTGGGTAGTTTGTATTTCTAATTGGGGGACATTACTGTTGTTGGGGGCCTAGTGGGTCAGTATGTTAGAAGTTGAGGAGTTTGTAGTAACAATGGGCCTTGTATCTATGTGTTGACAAGGTGGCCCACCTAATGTTGTACATTGTCCAGTTCTAGCGAGTTTGATTTGGTTGGTGACCGGCGGGTGGTGAAGTCTGAGTAATCACCCGACTGGAACATTACTAGGACCACCCTAACGGTTTTCCCTCTTTGGTTGCAGGTATCATGGCCCCCCGTAAGCGCAGGAACACTGCCAGCACATCAACACCAACCTGGGACGCAACCCGTTTTGAGTCCCAAGAGGCGGAAGACCGGTTCAACGCTAAGGCTGCCAAGAATTGTATCGTTGAAGTGCCAATAGACCGGGAAGCATTGCAATCTGAAAACCCTACCATGTATGAGGAGATCCGAAGGCGAGGGTTGGACTTCTTATTTGAGGAGCCGGAGACTGCGAACATAATGATGGTCCGGGAGTTCTACGCGAACTGCCCGGAACATATGCTCTGATCAGTCGCGGTTAGGGGAAAGGTGGTGGATGCCTCCGTGGAGGAAATTCATCGGGTCTATAGGATACAACGGTTCACCGGTGAAGTCGATTACTACCGGGCCTATCAATCTCCGGCGGTAAATTGGAACATGCTGATCGAATCTATCTGTCTGGGTGGGCAGCCTACCTGGGTGAAGGAAAACATAACTCTCAATTTTAATTCTTTCACCTGGGAGGCCAAGTGCTGGTTCACCGATTTGTAGCCGTTTCTTGCCCTCCAGCAATACTACTGATGTAAATGGACCGCGAGCTATAATGGTGTGGTGCTTCGTCAATGGGATGGACTTTGATGTCGCCTAGGTGATTGGGGATGAAATGATGATCAGGTTCCCATTACTAACCAAAGGGTTCTACTTTGCCTCCCTGGTCACGAGGTTGTACAGATTGGAAGATGTGCCCGACCAGCCCGGTGACGGGAAATTACCGAAGAAGGCTACCTTCAGAGCTGCAAAGATAAATGTGAGCAAGGATGTTGCAGTGCCCATAGAAATTGATGATGATGATGCGGCCCCACCCCCTGCTACACCACCACGGAGGTTCCATGATGGGACAGGACCCTCTAGGTCCCAGTCTGGCGCTGGTATGCCCACCTTGGAGGAGGATGTGGCTCTTTTGCGCACCTCCGTAGAGAGCCTTCACCTCCAGTTGGATGCGATGTCCAAGCGGCAGGCTAAATCGAAGAGCAGATTTATGGCGTGGTTCCGCGCCATTGGAAGGGCCTACAATGTGGACCCAGCCTCCATCTATGACTTCGACTAAGCTCCAGGGAAGTTTCCTTACCCCCTTGTACTTTATTGTCATTTGTCATGAGGGTATGCCATATTCTTATGTGTGGGGTGGGAGACTTGTTTGTTGTTGTTGTATAGTTGTATAGGTTAATTGAATTATGCATATACTTTTTTAGTTTTGTTTTGTTTCATCGTCTTGGCCCGAAGATAGACACCTTTCGACGGGTCTCTTGAGGGCTTAAGTCAAATATAAAATAAAATAAAAACAATTTTTTTTGAGGAGACTCTTTCTGATGACGGACCACTTAGACAGTCTTCTTGAGGGAAGTAGTCTAAAGAAAAGACCAAAAAGATTTTTTATTTTCTTTTTAGGTAGTGTAGTAATTCCCCCTTGGTTTTTCTTTTGACCACAGATCTTTTCCAAGGGTTTAGCTTGAACCGGGTTAGGTAGATTTATTTGTAGTTGTTATTAGGACTCTCTTGGGCTAAAAGGGTAAAGGCAAGAATGCACCCCGCAGTGTACACACCTGAAAACAATCAAAACAAACCCAATGGTGCGACGCTTAGGCTCACTTGTAGACTCTTGTATTATGCCTTAAATTTGCAAACTGTGTCTAACTTGAATACTCACTTGAGTGTGTTGATAAACCAATTCGGAATGGGTTATGTGACATGTGTGTGTAAGTGATTACGTTTTATTCTATGTCTGCATATGATACCTAGAACTTGCCCTGTGTGTGTGCGGGGCGAAATAGAAGTTTGTTTGGTCTTAGAAAGGATATAGGCACTTCTTTGTGAAGCCTACATAAATATATATCCACCTGTAAATAATGTACCATAGTTAACCCCTTTGAGCTTAAAGCCTGTTTCTTTGATAACCATGTAACGACCCATACCCATGTGTGTGAATAGCTCGATTGTTTTAACCATGTACCCCCTATGAGCACTTGAATGGTTAGAAAATATATAAAAGTCTAAGTGTGGGGTGGTGGTTTGGTCGGAGAGGGAAATCATGGAAATAGAATTAAAGGTGCAATAATATAAAAGAAGTGAAGCCACTTAGAAAAAAAAAAGAAGAAAAAGGACACTGAACACACTTAGTCCTTGATATTGAGTGGCATGAAAAAGGTAGTTCCACCCGATAAAAGTGGGGTGATTATGAAACAAAATGTGAAAAACAAGTGGCTGAGCAAGAAAATTGGGCTTAAAGTGGACGTAAATGTATTAAAAGTGCTTAGGGAGGTTAGTCACTATACTTAAATGTTCCCTACCCGTCCCTTAGCCTACATTACAACCAAATAAAGACCTATTGATCTTAGACTGAATGAACTCGATTAGTAGAGTATTACACTACGGGCAAGCCTATGGCGTATCTGTGTGACATGTGAATATTCTTTGTTGAGAGTGAGTGAATTCTTTCCATCTAAAGTTCCTGTTATTTCTAATTTTATCATTGTGGAACTTCTCTCAATTGTGTGATGTGAGGGCATGTAATTCAGGAAGAAAAGGTAAGTTTTCACCTCTGTAGAGAGTACCTTGAGAAAGCACAAGTGTGGCATGGCATGTAGAGTCTTCTTTTGAGGTGTGGTTGTTGCACAACTTGGGGTGTTCCTGTAAAATGCTAGGTGTGGCACAAAAAAGGGGTAATGCTTGAGAGGATTAGGCCTTAGAGTGTTGTTTAGCTGCTCGAGGACGAGCAAAGGTTTAAGTGTGGGGTGTTGATGATCGGTGAATTTAACTATAATTATGCCCATAATGAACCACACTTTGTGTTGTTTTTAATGTAAATATTGATGACAAAATGCTCTGATTAGTGTCTTTTGTGCCTTGCATGTTATATCTCACGAGGAGAGGACTTTGGAGCAATTTGGAGTCAACTATGGAAATTTGAGGCCAATCACATGATACACATGACTTTCACTGAACATTAAGCGAGAAGAGAACTGAAGGCAGGCCACCACGACCGCGGTGCGACCACGGTGGAAGGAACTGAAGCCCGGAAAATTAGCCAACCGCGGTCCTGCCACGAACGCGGTGAATCACTGGAACTTTAGGGACTAAGAGTGCAAACACGGGATTTTATTGCCCCAAACCCTATATAAGTGTTAGAATTCCGCCCAAGAGAGAAAAGAGGAGTTTTTGAGCAGCAAATTGAGAGAATACTTCATTGTGGGAAGAAATTAGAGCAATTTGACCTTCAATTCTTTTCTTTTCATCTCTTGCTTTGAGTAGTATGATTTCTATTGGGTTTTTTTCATATTTGAGCATGAGTGGCTAAACACCCATTGTTCCGGGGTTGTGATTAGCCATGAATATTGTGTTTTGACATTAATTTGACCTTGATTATAATTCGCTCAATATATGGTTGTTTCTTCAATCCTGTGTTTAATTGCTTAATTGTTTGGCCAGCAGTTAGGTTCTATATACTATCTATGCTATGATTGGGAAAGCCGTGTATAGATTAGAGAAGAGTCGAAGAGAGCGCGATCTTAACCCTCAAGGGGAGCGGATTTGTGTCTAAGGATAGGAATATACCTAGTCACCGTGCTTAATTAGATATCGTAATCTTAATGCATTCTGATATATTAATTTCATAGGAATATAGGCGTTAATCTATTGAGAACAGGCGAGTAGTGCTTCGGGAGAAGGATATGAGAACAATTATCGATTAATTAACAACCATGAGTGAGTTATATGAAAGGGAGAATTAATTAGAATACAATACGGATTGTGAAACAATCACAACCCTGGAATATTTGTCTCTACTGAATACATATCAATATTTTCGTTACTTGATAATTAGTTAATTTCTAGAATTGTAGTTTAGCATAATCACACTATTGGATCTTATTTTGGCTTGGTTGAATAACCAATTATAGTGAAGTAGTGAGTAGTTTATACAAGTCTCTGTGGGTTCGACAATCCGATTTATCATTATATTACTTGTACGACCACGTATACTTGCGTGTGCGTTTGGGAGCAACATGTAGCATGAGTACATATAAACAAATATGTACCAGTGAGTATCTCGTCTAAACTCGAAAAAGTAGTGACGAGAGGTAGACGTGATACTTACTAGGGTCAATAACCAATAACATGGATAAGTAAGGCTAGACAGAAAAGTAGTCATCAAAATCACTAAGGCATGAAGTATCAATTATATAAAACTGCAATTTATTCTCCTAAGTCAACCATAATTACCACAACAATCTCAAGTTCCCCTTACACGTGGGGTAATTTATTTAATAATAATAAGACTCTCAGTCAAATACATAGCACAAAATATGCCGAAGCGTATGGCTGAAGCGACACAAAAATAAATGTGCACTGCCGAAGGTCGAGCGGCACGAACCATAGATGCATCCATTACCCCGCTCGCGAATCGATCATGCGACGCGGTTGACATAAATATAGGGCTAACCCGCTCGCGAATCATACATACGACACGGGTGCTCGTAGACATACACAAAATTTGTCCGGAAATTCAGGAATTTATCATGGATTATTATTGAATTCAGAGATTTAAGCACTTAAACTTACACATAGCTTCCTAATATTCTCATGTCAATTTCAAGGATGGTAAGCAATCAGGAACACATGTAAAGATACATGTAGGGCACATAAAGGCATGCTTGTGAAATCCTAAATTCTACCCGACACAACAGAGTAGCAGCTACACACAGACTCTCGTCACTTTGCGCGTACGTAGCCCCCGCAAATAAGGAAAACTCAATCATTTACATTTACCTATGGGGAAAATTTCCTCTTACAAGGTTGGAAAGGAAACTCACCTCGCGTAGAATCTACTTCCCGGTCAAGAACGCGCCCGAAACTCCAAACTTTACACCCGACTCGAAACTAGTCAAATGATATATAAATATGTCAATGCATGCTCAAAGTATGGAAATTCTCCTACTTATTTAGTAAATTCACTATTCTTGAAGAAATCCCAAAATACACCCCCGGGCCCACATGCTCGGATTCCGAGAATTTTCGAAGATAACACTCACCCATGGCTTAGGATCAATAATATACAATTTTTGTATGATTTCATGGTAGAAAAGTGGTGAAATTCCATTATGTTCATCAACCCTAGGTTACTATCCCAAATCTTGATTTTTCCACCAATTAGTAGTTAATCCCATTAATAATCCGTGTATTAATCTAACTCTAGGGTAGAATTCACTTACCTTAACAGTAGCTAGGTTGTGGAGAGTTCTTCCCAAGCTCTCAAGTCTTCAATGGAAGTGTAAAATGAAAAGAATGAAGGAAATCCCGTGTTTAAATGAAAATACACTTCCTGGCCTACAGGGGTCCCGCACCTGCGGCTCGAGAACCGCACCTGCGGCTCGAGAACCGCACCTGCGGTCTCGCGCCTACGAGCTGGGGATCGCACCTGCGGAGTTGGACGGGAAAGGCTGGGCCCGCACCTGCGGAGCTGGAGACCGCACCTGCGGCTCGAGAACCGCACCTGCGGTCTCGCGCCTACGAGCTGGGGATCGCACCTGCGGAGTTGGACGGGAAAGGCTGGGCCCGCACCTGCGGAGCTGGAGACCGCACCTGCGGCTTCGCTCATACGGAATTGGGTCCGCACCTGCAGAATTCCCACACCTGCGAGGCTGCGACCGCAGGAGCGGTCCCGCACCTGCGGCTGGGCAACCGCACCTGCGGTCACACCAGTTTAGGTGCACCAGCTGCATTTTCAGCTGGTTTTTGTCCTCGTGTTGGGTCCGGGAGGCACCTGGGCCCACCCGATCCCCCGTCCAAATATACCAACAAGTCCTAAATCATATTACGGACTCGCTCGAGCCTTCGGAACACCCAAAACAACGCTAAAACTCAAAATCACCCCTCAAAACCCCTAGAATCAAACTTAAGAATTTCTAAGTTCTTAAATTCGATTTCAATGCGCCGAACCAACCTATACTACTCGGAATGACACCAAATTTTGCAGGCAAGTCATGAATGACATAACGGAACTATTCCCGGTCTCGGAATTCCATTCGGACCTCAATAACATAAAATCACATTCCAAACCAAATTTCAAACTTAAGGAAACTCTATTTCGCTATTTGGCGTCGAAACGCTCCCGGCTTATCCAAAACCCATTCCGGACATACGTACAAGTCCGAAATCATCATACGAAGCTATTGGAATCGTCGAAACTCGATTCTGATGTTGTTTACTCAAAATGTTGACCGAAGTCAAACTTGGCCTTAAAAGCCAACCTTAAGGAACCAAGTGTTCCTATACTATTCTAAACACTTCCGAATCCCGAACCACCCGTCCCCGCAAGTCACAAATCACGATAAGCCTCTACGAAAAGTATTATTTAAGGGAATGGGGTTCGAATACGTAAAATGACCGGTCGGGTCGTTACACTGAATTTAAATACTGCCCTTAACTGTGTTTTTAGTCGTGCTGTCTAATTGCATTACTTGTGGAGGTAAACTTGAGCCTTTACTTGCTTTTTATATGTTCCCATTAACTCCAGTCCTATATGTTTTTGTCTGTCGCCCTAGAATTTTACCTTTTAAACCTGAGGGTCTGCCTAGTACCTCTTTCTTAGGATAGTAGTCCTAACCTCCTCCGGGACTGATAGGAAAGGGACGGGTAACAGCATGCAATAGAGTTCGTGACCAACACGCGCTTTAGTTACCCCCACGAGTTGGGAAAGGGTAGAATGTGAATATAATGACCGGTGCGCTAATACCACGTGTAGCCCCTCTTTGAGGAGTGTCATACCGGGTATTACATTGAGGTGATCCATATTATCACAAACCTAGGATATCCTTTACTTTACATGCTTAGACTGTAACTCTTTTCAAAACTTAGCTCTTCTCTAATTATTTTCAAATACCTTGTATGCTTAAGACTTGAATCCCCTCTTATATGAGCCTTTATTTTTGTTTGCTAAGTTGCACAAATTCACAAAGCTATTTGGCCGGGAACCACACTTGTGGATCTTGAGGGGTGCCTAACACCTTCCCCTTGGGATAATTTCAAGCCCTTATCCTATCTCTAGTTAACAACGTAGTTGTAAATGAACCCCTTAGGTGCCCTAACGCACCTTTAAAATCGTTAGGTGGCGACTCTAAAAAAAATGCAAACCCCTTCCCAAAAGGAAAGAATTGTCTCAACCCAAGTGTCATGAACCCGATCTCCGCGAGGGAGAAAAGGGGGCGCGACAACATGGCGACTCTGTTGGGGACTATAGGCTTTTACCATTACAAACCGCTTTGTGAATTTATCTGAGTACGCTTTGTTTGATATTTGCACCATTTCTTTTTCTCCCCTTTTATGTGCAATTAATATTTTATTTATTTCAAGTATTTACTCTTCCCCAAAACGAAACTGACATGTTTCTTTGTTTTTCTTTGTAACCGCTTTAAATTATAATTGTTGTATTTACCGCTTTCTTAAACGTGCAAATACCTGACAACCTACTTTTAATGCTTATTATTGCATAATCATGCTCGACATTCATACTCCACTTGTGCCAAACAAATACTATAGCAACGCTTGATGAGTGGTTGCGCTCTTCCTATATTATTACCCTCTTAATTCGGAAAGGCTTATTTGCGGTAAAACTAGTCGATCAGCGGTGCAGTCGACGGTTCCGTGCCTTCACCCTTGAGTTGTCCGCTCAAGGGTACCAGTCTAAAACCCCATAGAAAATTTTACTCTATTATATTATTGCATGCATCATGGTCATACCTAGTCAAGCTAAAGTGTTATCCGCACGATAGCTTTTAAGATAGCCTTATCCAAAAGTCCACCGGGTTTTCCTAAACCCAAACGGTCATCATCACGTTCTGTGCATTCATTTGGAGAACTAAATGCTTCATGCTAATTGTTGATATTAAATAGTCGAGTCGGGTGGGGGTAAGGGCCTAACCTTATTTGCCTTGCAGAAACATGAGGCACGAAGTCCCCAGATTCGGCATGGTCTCCAATATCCACCCAAGATTACTGAGTTGGTGGGAGGACCTGCACTCTAGCGACAAGGCTCTCGTCAGAAAATACTTAGTCAATCTACCATCTCTCCTACAAATCCAGCCTAACAACATGATAATAGAGGATGCTACCCTGTTCTGGGATTGCGAAAGGTCCGTGTTCCGCTTTGGGAACATTGAAATGACGCCTTTGCTGGAGGAAATAGGAGGACTGGCTGGCCTATTGTGGGAAACCCCGGGGTTGCTGATGCCTGAGAACCACACAGGCAAAGGTTTCCTTAAAATGATGGGTCTGAAGAAGAATGCGGAACTGGTATGCTTAAAGGAATCATACATACCTTTTGAATATTTGTACGATAGGTACGGCCACAACAAATCATATCGTACCTACCATGACGAGTTTGCTATCACCTCCCTGGGACACATCCATCGTAGAGTGGTCGTCTTCATGTTTTACTTTTTGGGTTTGATCGTGTTTCCAATGAAGAAGGAGAGAATTCATACCAGACTTGCCATGGTGACTAAGACACTAATGGAAGGGATTAGTGGGCAAAACTTCAGCATTGTGCCTATGATCATTGCAGACATATATCGAGCCTTGGAAAAGTGTCAACGAGGAGCGAGACACTTCGAAGGCTGTAATCTGCTACTTCAGATTTGGCTCATAGAACATCTCCAAAAGGGCGAATACCGATAAGAGTTTCAGCGAAGGGCGTGGAATTACCACATCGCTTTCAACCATCCAAAACGAATGAATTACATCCCCGACATGTTCGCTCAGCCTGAGAATGCCAAAGAATGGGTCGAGCTCTTTAATAATCTGACTGAAGAACAGGTTCAATGGATGTTCGAGTGGTTTCCGACAGAGGAGTTCATCGCCCGTTCCAGAGATGCACCGTTCCTAATACTGATTGGTCTAAAAGGAATATACCCTTACGTCCCTCTTCGAGTTATGAGGCAAGCGGGTAGGAAGCAAGTCATACCCAGGGTCGACAAGATGAGCCATCTTCGAGCTGACTTCCAAAATGATGATAGTCCTCACAAGTGTCAAGCCCAACACATGTGGCACTGGAAGATTGTACTGGAGAAGGACACCATCGAGCCAGACAAATATCATGCCGGTTGCGCCTCTTCCTATTCTGGTTGGTTGGAAGATAATTGGGATGGTCTGGGCAAGCCAGGGTACGTTCAAGGCCACAGGGTTATAAATGAAAAGGCTGAGGCGCAAGTCAAATTCAATCAGCTGCAAAAAAGGATCCATGAATGCGAGGATGAGCACCACGATATACATGAATCTAACAAGAAGCTGATCGAGGAGTGGAAAGATATAGCTATCAGCACCAACAAGAGGTTGGGATACTTAGAATGAGGTATAGTTGAGTTGGAGGAGAAATTCATTAAAAGGGTCGAAGACTGTCAGAAGGCTGAGGGGACCGAAGGCGGATATCTAGCCAGAACATACCTGTTGCTGGGACTTCGCGAGCTGGGAAAGTTGTTCGAGGGAAGCAGGAATGTCGAGTCTGGGGAAGGTCCTTCTGGGACCAAATAGATAGGAATGTCTTTCTTTTTCTTTATCAATGTAATAAGGCCAATGGCCATTAGTGACCTTTACTTCCTGTCTATTTAGTGTCGTTTCGGGATTCGTCTATTTTCTTATCAATAAAATGAGGCATTTAGCATTTTAAGTTCTCCAAACCAACTTGTCTCTAGTCCTACCTCGGGAATAAAGAGGTTCCCAAATTAGGACGCGCTTTACATTCCCGCGCTATGTGTTTAAATACTGCAATATTTTTCATAATCCTCACTGACTTGGCTACCTTTTGCTTTTATTTATTTTCTTTATTATTCCCCTCCCCAAAGGTTAGTTCGTGCACTCTGGCATCATCAACTTATCGCACAAGATCCAAGGGCCCTCCACCTACTACTCCTCCTAGTCCTCCTAAAGGCAAGAACAAAGGCAAGAGTAAGATGGAAGAATCAAGCGGCGCGAGGGAAGAGAAAATGGTTGAACGGGTAAAGGCCACTGATGGCCGAGGTATTCAGGACCTAAATGAGAACATGTCACCACTGGGACAGAAACTGCTGAGATTTCAAGAAGAACTCGATCAGGTTCGAAATATGGCCAACCTATCATTTTCCCTCAACATCCCAGACGTCAATTTCCCAAACGCTCAAAACCCTACACCTCACATAATATCCCAAGACAACAGAATTATCCCGCACCTCACCATCACACCACTCCGCCAAAGAACCAAAGTCTCCCGACACAATGCAATACTTGCCACACTTCAAACAACACTCCATTACTTATCCCAGAACCTCAGAACCCCACGAAGGACCATTTCCATGCCTATAACAATCCCATCTATGTGGAGCCCATGCCACACTCCACCCCGCCTATCCCACAAACATCCGAGTCTGATGAAAAGGACCTGTTTATCAAGAACTTGACCGAGAAACTTAGGAAGCTGACCAGCCGAGTTCAGGGTGTTGAAGGAACCGAGGGAATCGAAGGGTTGAATTATGAAGACGTCTGCATACAACCTGATGTCGAACTGCCCGAGGGGTACAAACCTCCAAAGTTCGAAATGTTTGACGGTACTGGTGATCCAAGGGTCCATCTGAGGACCTATTGTGACAAGCTGGTTGCAGCAGGAAAGGATGAAAGGATCCGCATGAAGCTGTTCATGAGGAGTTTTAAGGGAGATGCATTGTCTTGGTACATCAGCTAAGACCCCAAGAAATGGTCGAACCGGGTGGGTATGGCGTCTGACTTTATGGACAGATTTAGATTCAACACAGAAAATGCACCAGATGTGTTCTATATCCAGAATTTGAAGAAGAAACCCACGGAAACATTTCGCGAGTATGCTACTCGCTGGAGGTTCGAAGCTGCTAAATTCAGACCTGCTTTAGAGGAAGAGCAGATGAACAAGTTCTTTGTCCAGGCTCAGGACCCGCAGTACTATGAACGGTTGATGATGATTGAGAATCACAAGTTCTCCGACATTATCAAATTAGGGGAGCGGATTGAAGAAGGTATTAAGAGTGGTATGGTCAAAAAATTTGAAGCCTTGCAAGATACAAACAAGGCTTTACAGTCTGGTGATGTGTCTAAGAAAAGGGATGTGGGAGCTGTAATGGTTGCACAAAGAGCCAAATCCCCACTCAAATACCAAATTTATCCAACACCTCCACTCACATACCAGCAAACCCCGAATTACCAAGCACCCTCACCTTCATACCAAGTTCCTCCACCCACTTACAAATCTGCACCACCCACCTACCAATATCCACCACCCACATATCAACCTACTTCACCCAGATACTCACAACCCGCTCCTGTTTACCATACTTACAATTCTCAGCCATCTCATTACCAATCACCCCCTACCTGTCAAAACTTCCCTAGACCTCGACCTAATTTTGATCACAGACCTCCAAAACAGTACACCGCCATAGCTGAACACATTGACCAGCTATACGAGAAACTCAAAGCTGCCGGTTACATCACACCTATCCCTGCTGCCACCCCTGAAAACCGTTCTCAGTAGGTTAGCCCAACCAAATCCTATACATACCATTCCGACATGAAGGGGCACACCATCGATGGATACCGTTCTTTGAAAGATAAGATATAGTCCCTGATTGATAACAAGATCATTGTGGCAAAAGATCCCGCTCCGAATGTCCGCAACAATCCTTTGCCAGACCATAAGGGTGGAGGTATCCATATGATTGAAATAGAAGATGATTGGGATCCCGAGGGATCAATCAGGTTGATCGCAGAAGGCGATGACCCAAAGAAACCGGCAGTCACTCTCAACTCGATCATAGTCCAGATTCAACCATCTGAGGACGCTGAGGTGAATATGTCTATCCCACTTGAGTTTGAAGCAGCTCCACCCGCAAAGACACCAGTGCCGATTGAAGTTGAGTTCGTATCTCCGGCAAATGCACCCGCACAATTCGGGGTTGTAGTCTTACCACCCTGATCACACATCCCATTTGAAGTAAGGATGGCCGCACCAATTCCAGTGGCGATGACGACCACACAACCCTTCTATACAAATGCTATCCCTTGGGACTATACAGCTGAGGCGAGAAGGAAAGGCAAGGTAAAAACTGAGGAAGTTTTTGCAGCACAGGGTATGACGAGAACTGGTAGGGTCTATACCCCTAAGCATCTAGCTGAATCAAGCAAGCAGGCTGCCAACCGGCCTCCCCTTATTGAAACAGGTCCAGATGACCTTTGGAGTAAAGTATAGGCTAAGGAGTATTCAGTCATCGACCAGCTGAACAAGACGCCAAAACAAATATCCATCCTCTTTTTGCTGCAGAATTCCGAGACGCACAAGAATGCTTTGTTGAAGGTGTTGAACGAAGCGTATGTGCCGAAAAACATCACGAGTGGAGAAATGGACAATATGGTGGTCCAGGTGTTGGAAAGTCACAAGATCACTTTCCATGAGGACGAGCTACCTCCTGAAGGACTGGGCCATAACAAAGCACTGCACATCACTGTGCAATGTGAAGATTATTTCATCACTAGAATCCTGATCGATGGAGGATCCAGTCTTAACATTTTCCCGTTGATAACACTCAAGAAATTGGGTAAAGGGCTGCATGAGATAAAGGATGGAGCAATCAATGTGAAAGCCTTCGACGGTTCCCAGAGGTCTACCATTGGTGAGATCAGTGTGTGCATGAAAATGGGACCAACTTGGTTCGAGGTCGACTTCCAAGTAATAGATGTACCAGCGTCCTACAACTTGCTATTAGGACGACCATGGATCCATGCTGCCGGGGCCGTAGCATCAACACTGCTTCAGGCAGTGAAGTTCGAGTGGAACCACCAAGAGGTGATTATTTATGGTGATGGTAGTAATCCTATTTACAATCGACAGGCTATTTCGGTGATCGAAGGAAAAAGAAAGATGGGTGGAGAAACTTACCACCACCTTGAACGGGTCAATTCCATCGACACGGACAAATGGTGGGATAGAAAAATCGAGAGTATACTAAATTGGAGTGGGTACAATCCTGGCAAAGGGCTCGGCAAGAACCTTCAAGGAATCTCCAAGCCTATCAAGATCAAAAGCCATGGCACAACCTTTGGTCTGGGGTACGACTACACTTGGCAAGAATTCAACGACAGGTCGCCACCTTGGCGCGGTCCTTACTACCCTTTGGAGAAGCCAATACCATATCTAAAGCATACCTTCCAACATGCCAACATTATTTATGGATCAGACGAAGAAGAAGCACTTACAGCAATAAGGAACTTGTTTCTGGAGGACAGTAATATGGACTGCTGCGTTATTCTCGATGAGGAGAAGGAGGAAGGTCCTTCCAAACAGGATGTGAGCAGAGGGACATACCTCAAGAACTGGACTATCAGGACGACCAAGGCTCGACGAGCCTCGGGGTAGCAAGGCTAAAACAATCACTACTTACTATTTTATTTACTAAAATGAGTTTTCCTTTCCGCATTTTTCAATTCATGCAATAAGATCCTCAATGTTCAAAACAGTTATTCAATTTATCAAAGCATTATCTAATTTCTCTTATGAATCCAATATTTATTGCTACTATTTTCTCTCATTACTTTATCTATACAGCATTACTATTATTTGTCTTGATGAACCAATGACCGAGACATGCAACGAGACAATGCAACAAAAAGACATCGATTCAGATGAAGATGATATACTCGACGAGATCGTCAAAGAAGTTGAAAACTTTGAGAACAGACCTAAGTCCAACCTGGACGAGACTGAAATTATCAACCCGGGAGATTCAGAAAACGTCAAGGAAACACGGATCAACATTCATTTGTCACCGTCAGAAAAGAAAGAATACAAAGAGTTTCTGAAGGAGTATGAGGACATATTCGCCTGGTCATATGATGACATGACTGGTCTAAGTACGTATATTGTGGCTCACAAACTGCCAACCAATCCAATGTGTCCATCGGTAAAGCAAAAGCTCAGAAAGTTCAAACCTTACATGAGTTTGAAAATTATGGAAGAAGTTACCAAGCAGATCAACGCCAAAGTTCTCAAGGTAGTTTAGTACCCAACATGGTTAGCCAACATTGTACCTGTTCCGAAGAATAACGGGAAGGTCAAAGTCTGTGTCGACTACCGGGATCTCAACCGAGCCAGTCCGAAAGACGACTTCCCTTTGCCAAATATACACATCCTGATTGACAATTGCGCCAAGCATGAACTACAATCATTCGTGGATTGCTTCGCTGGTTATCATCAGATTTGGATGGATGAGGAAGATGCTGAGAAAATGGCTTTCATTACGCCGTGGGGAGTGTACTGTTACAAGATGATGCCATTCGGCCTGAAGAATGCAAGGGCCACCTACATGAGGGCTATGACCACCATATTCCACTACATGATTCACAAGGAGATCGATGTATACGTGGATGATGTTATTATCAAGTCCAAGAAAGCCACTGACCACATAGAAGACTTGAGGAAGTTCTTCAATAGGTTGCGAAATTACAATCTGAAGCCAAACCCCGCAAAGTGTGCATTCAGAATTCCTGCTGGGAAGTTGCTGGGGTTTATCGTGAGGCGCCAAGGAATAGAATTGGATCCGTCAAAATTCAAGGCCATTCGAGAACTATCGTCGCCAAGGAACAAGAAGGACGTGATGAGTTTCTTGGGGAGGCTTAATTACATTAGCCGATTCATAGCACAATCCACAGTTATTTGTGAACCGATCTTCAAAATGCTGAAGAAGGACGCTGCAACCACCAAGGATTGCCAAAAGGCCTTCGAAAGAATCAAGGAATATTTGTCAATACCTCCAGTTCTGGTACCACCTGAGCCAGGTAGACCTCTGTTACTCTACCTTGCTTTATTAGATGGAGCCTTTGGCTGCGTTCTGGGGCAGCATGATGAAACAGGAAGAAAGGAGCAAGCCATTTACTATCTCAGCAAGAAGTTCACTCCATACGAGGCCCAATATTCTCTATTGGAACACACCTGCTGCGATCTGACTTGGGTAGCTCAGAAGCTGAGGCATTACTTCTGTGCCTATACCACATATCTCATATCAAGGATGGATCCTTTGAAGTACATCTTTCAGAAGCCCATGCCCACTGGAAATCTAGCCAAGTGGAAAATCTTACTGAGTGAGTTTGACATTGTTTATGTAACTCAGAAAGCAGTCAAGGGACATGCACTAGCAGACCATCTTGCCGATAACCCCGTGGATGGAGAATATGAACCCTTAAAAACATATTTTCCTCATGAGGAGGTGTCGTTCATAGGAGAAGATATTGCAGAATCCTATAACAGTTGGAGGGTGTTCTTTGATGGAGCAACAAACTTCAAGGGAGTTGTCATTGGAGCAGTCCTAATATCGCAAACCGACCAGCATTATCCGGTGTCCACCAAACTCAGATTCCCCTGCACCAACAATATGGCCGAATATGAGGCCTCCATCGTAGGGCTCAACATGGCCATTGACATGAACGTCCAGGAGTTGTTACTGATCGGTGATTCAGACTTACTGGTACATCAACTACAAGGAGAGTGGGCAACCAAGAATTCCAAGATACTACCGTATCTGCATCACGTACAGGAGTTAAGAAAGAGGTTCACAAAGATAGAATTTTGGCATGTCCCCAGAATCCAGAATGAGTTCGCCGATGCATTAGCTACTTTGTCCTCAATGATCCAGCATCCTGACAGGAATTTCATTGACCCTATTCCCGTAAAGATCCATAATCAACCAGCTTATTGTGCCCATGTCGAAGTAGAAGCAGACGGAAAACCTTGGTTTCATGATATCAAGGAGTATTTGGCAAAAGGAAATTACCAAGAGCTTGCGAATCCCACTCAGAAACGAACACTTCGAAGACTATCCAACAATTTATTTCACAACGGAGCAATCCTGTATAGGAGGACTCCCGATTTGGGGCTATTAAGGTGTGTCGACGCAAAAGAAGCATCAAAACTACTAGAGGAAATTCATGCTGGGACCTGCGGCCCACATATGAACGGTTTTGTTCTTGCAAAGAAGATACTCTGAGCTGGTTATTTTTGGATGACTATGGAAATGGACTGCATCCAGTATGTCCGGAAATGTCACCGTTGTCAAATACATGGATATATGATAAAGGTACCTCCGAATGAGCTCAATGCAACAAGCTCACCATGGCCGTTCGCCACCTGGGGCATGAACGTTATTGGACCAATCGAGCCTGCCGCCTCTAATGGACATAGGTTCATTCTGGTAGCCCTTGATTACTTCACTAAATGGGTCAAGGTATCCTCCTACAAAGCAGTTACTAAGAAAGTCGTGGCCGACTTTGTCCGCGACCGCATTGTTTGTCGGTTTGGAGTTCTAGAGTCAATCATCGCCGACAACGGTTCTAATCTCAACAGTGACTTGATGAAAGCTATGTGTGAGACTTTCAAGATCAAACACAAGAATTACACAACATACAGACCTCAGATGAATGGAGCTGTTGAGGCCGCCAACAAAAACATCAAGAAGATACTAAGGAAGATAATAGAAAGGCACAAGCAGTGGCATGAGAAGTTATCATTTGCCTTATTGGGATATCTCACCACGGTCCGCACATCAACAGGAGCAACTCCCTATATGCTAGTTTATGGCACAGAGGCCGTTATTACTGCCGAAGTTGAGATTCCATCTATAATAATTATACAAGAAGCTGAGCTCAGCGACGCAGAATAGGTAAAGAACCGTTATGAGCAATTAGCCCTCATAGACGGAAAGAGAATGAACGCAGTCTGTCATGGTCAACTCTATCAGAACAGAATGACCAGAGCCTTCTACAAGAAAGTCAAGCCGAGACAGTTCACACCAGGGCAACTGGTGTTAAAGAAAATCTTTCCACATCAAGACGAAGCCAAAGGGAAGTTCTCTCCCAACTGGCAAGGCCCATTCATGATTCATCGAGTTTTGACAGGAGGAGCACTTATACTTGCAGAGATGGACGGAGAAGTCTGGCCAAAGCCAATCAATTCAGATGCAGTCAAACATTATTATGTGTAATCCTCTATGCTTTTACCAGTGATGTAAATTGAACTACGCCTGACCTGATTCCCGTTTAAGAGGGGATACGTAGGAAGCCCTATGGGTTCGGTCACAATTAAGTTAAAATTTCATTTTCCCCAGCAATTGGAAACTGGGGCAAAATTTTGAGGAGGACCCTCAAAATTCTGAAGCAAGTTAAGACGATTGTCGCACGAGCAACAATCAGAAGCATTCACCCATCCAAACTGGGGCAGAATTTTGAGGAGGACCCTCAAAATTCCGTAGCAGGAGAGGTTGCATTGTCTAGAACCGTGTCACGGTCGTTGGTTCATCCCAAAATTGTTTTAAACATTATGCTTTTACAAAATCATGCATGTTTATTCTTGAAACAGCTTGTTTAGCAAACGCTACCCCAATGATATAGAAAGTACCATCAAGCCGAATGAGTCAAGCAAATACAGCGGGGAAACGAACTAACCTTTCCCCTTTACAAAACTCACGATTTTTCTGTGGATGCACGCACAAAGAACAAACACGCAGAGAAGTCTCAAATTTCATCACAACCGCAAAGGCCAAAGTTCGATGTCCACACAAAAGGACAAACATGTTCAAAATCACAATCCTCAAAACCATCACACTTGCCATCGTCTATTATCAATACAAATAATGCCCCGCAGTCACAATGCCCTCCATAATCATAGTGCCGCAATTTATCACCAGCTAAGAATTCCTACCGTTATTTATTTTCTGCATAAGGCTACCATTTCGCCTTCCAACTTGCATAAGGCTACCTTTCTACCTTCCGAGACTAAACGTTGTCTCCATCTGCATTGCATAAGGCTACCTTTATGCCTTCCGAGACTAAACGTTATCTCCATCTGCATTCGCATCTTGCATAAGGCTACCTTTCTGCCTTCCGAGACTAAACGATGTCTCCATATGCATTCACATCTTACATAAGGCTACCTTTCTGCCTTCCGAGACTAAACGATGTCTCCATCTGCAGTCGCATCTTGCATAAGGCTACCATTCTACCTTCCGAGGTTAAACTCTACCTCCATCTTTATTGCATAAGGCTACTACTCTGCCTTCCGAGGCTAAACGCTGCCTCCAATTTACTTTTCAAAAAGCAACAACTGCCTCAAGAATTATTTATTTCGCTTTCATTTCGGGCTAAGCTCTGCCCCTTTAATTCTCAAGACTAAGCTCTGTCTTGTTAGCATCAAACTATTGCATTTTCATGGGCTGAAATATTGCCAACCTATCCAAAGGCGTCATCGTTCGGAGGCACCATCTTCATAGCCCGAGAACACCATGTCATGGCCTAAGGATCTATTTTTATCATTCTGCATATCATTTTTGAAAGGCGTCATGGTTTGGAGGTACCATCCTCATGGCCCGAGAATATCATTTCATGGCCTGCGAATCCTGCATCAAGCAATTCATGGCCCAGGGCATCATGGTCTAGAGACGCCATCCTTAACCGTCCAAAGACAACATTCATGGTCCAACGGGAACTTGCATCATGTTTAAATGATGCACAATATATGCTCGTATTATTTATTTGCAGGTCGTCCTGGCAGGAGCGGTCCCGCTCCAGTTCTCCCGAACTACCCCGTCAGCCGTTTGTTCGCCTAACCCTGTACTTCGCGTCCGTTCTTATAAGACTTCATCGGTATACTTCGCCGATGACTCCTGAACTACATACGGCCTGATTCCTGTAAAACCAGGGATATGTAGGCAACTCAGAGACCAGGGTGCTGCCTAAGTCTCTTCAAACCGTTTCGCTCGGTCAAAATTGGCCATCATGTCTTTACCTAACAACTCTTTCATCCTTCCTGGGTAAAGAGGGGCAGCTGTTGATACCTAATTTTCTATAATTTTCCCATATTTTTATTAATTTATTTTTAATTTATCCAATGTCTTATTCCTAATAATTAATTATAAAATTGCATTACAAATGATTTTAAAAGCATTCCTTAACTTAATATATTATTTTTTGGTCCTATTAAGATCGAATTATTTCACAATTAGCCAAATTGGCACTCTTTGGCTAATAACTTTGCAATTATAGCCTAATCATATGTCTTATGCTATTTTACCTAGTAATTAGTCATTTTATATTTTTAAAATACTAATTAATCATTTTATTTAACTTATTAAGCATCAATTTAATTTTTTTATAATTATCATTTATTTTTATAAATTAGTTATCTATTTTAATTAGGTATTTAATGAGTTAGCCACTTTTATTTAAATCCTAACCCAATTAAAATAGGACCCCCTACCCAATTAATTAACCCAATACCCAAGCCCAAACCTACACTACAATACCCAGCCCAACCAGTGTGCTGGTACCTGGATCTGCACATGGGGAAAACATGCACAGGAAAGGGCGTGAGTACTAAATGGGCAATAGAACTAAGTGAATATGACATCGTTTATCAACCTAGGACAACAATAAAGTCTCAGGTCTTAGCCGATTTTGTCGCGAATTTTAATGCTAATATAATTCCTGAAGTAGAAAAGGAACTACATATTTTTTTGGAGCTAATACAAGAACATGGACTTTATTTATTGACGGTTCTTCTAATGTTAAAGGAGCCGGTTTAGGAATTGTCTTGATACCACCTTCGGGTGAAAATATAAGGCAAGCTATTAAATGTTATCCTATCACTAACAATGAAGCGGAGTATGAAGTTGTCATTGCAGGACTTGAATTAGCTCGAGAACTCTAAATAGAGCAAATCATGATCAAGAGTGACTCTCAACTGGTGGTGAATCAGATGCAGGGTACTTACACCGCTAGGGAAACTCGAATGCAGCAATATTTGGAAAAGGCACGGGACGTAGTGAGGCAATTTCAATCATGGAAGATTGTGAAAATACCCAGAGAGGAAAACGTAGAAGCGGATGCACCTCGCATCAATTACAAATGTAACGAATAAAGAAAATGTTATTCTGGTACATTTATTTCATTCAGAAATCGACCAGGACCATAATGAGGTAACATTTAATAATCTAACTTGGCATTGGAGAAACGAAATCGTAATTTTTTTGTAGAATGGTATCGTGCCTGAAGATAAGAAAGAAGCTCAAGCACTTCGACGAAAAGTTGCACGGTATTGCTTAGTTTGTGACACTTTATAACGCAAAATGTTTGGTGGTCCTGTAGCAAGGTGCCTCGGACCTAATCAAACCGAGTACGTGATGAAAGAAGTACACGAAGGACGTTGCGGAAACCACGCAAGTGGAAGATCTCTAGTCAAAACTCTGATCAGAGCAGGGTATTATTGGCCTAAAATGGAAGAAGACACAGAAAATTCCGTAGCTAAAAGTTTGAGCAAGTTCATAATGTCATTTTGGATGTGTGTGAAAATTTTCAGGTCAATCGGATATGTTTTAGAGGGTTTCGACATCGTTGGTGGAGTTTAGATTTTTCGAAGTTCATAGGCTTGAATTTGATGTGATTTTGGTATTTTTAATGTTAGTTTGCGTGTTCCGAGGGTGTGACTAAGTCCGAATGATCATTTATGACTTGTTGGTATCTTTGGTTGGGGCCCTGAGGGGATCGGGAATGATTTTGGATGGTTAACGGGGATTTTTGGACTTGGATTGTGTAGCATCAGCTGGTGGTGTCGTTTTGCTGGTGTGACCCTAGAAGCGGACATTGGAACGCACCTGCGGAGTCGCATGTGCAGAATTAGAGCCACGGGTGCGAGTTTGGGTATGTTTAATGAAAAGTCGCAGGTGCGGTATATTGGACCGCAGGTGCGAGATTTAGGACCGCATGTGCGAAAAGCCTGGGCAGAAGGTATATATGTTGGACTTAGAAAAGTTTTGTCTTCTTCTCACCATTTTTCATACGGGTTTCAAGCTTTTGGAGGGTTTGTGAAGAGGGAAATGATAGTTCTTCATTGAGGTTTCTGGACTTTATAACTCGATTATATGTGATTAAGGACCTAATTAGTGGTGATAATTTAGGGGAAATCAGTGTTAAAAAGGGGTAATTAGGGCTTGAGATTAAGAGACCTTCTAATGGGGATTTGAGGGGTCATTTGGACTCTGATTTTAGTGTTCTTGATATGTATAGACTCGTGAGAGGATGAAGATCATTTTGGTGTAAATTTTATCGAGTTGCGAGATGTGGTCTTGAGGGCTAATTCTAGTACTGAGTGGACTTCCTTGTGAGAGTTGGGATACTGTGTATATACCATTTATGATTTCTTGTGATCATATGCTGGTATGTAGACCGTACAGACATATTTTTTTGTTTATCATCAGTTATACTATTGTCATGCCCAAGTTGATACACTGTTATTTATAGATATCAGAGGTTTAGTCCGTCACTACCTCTTAGCCCATAGGTTGGGTTCGTTACATACTGAGTTGGTGTACTCACGTTACCCCCTGCACCTTGTGTCCAGATCCAGGTACATCGGGACCCGGCTCTGGTCATTGAGTAGCTGTCAGAGTTTCCATCAGAGTTGTCGAGGTAGCAGCTGGTGATCGTGATCTCGTCATCTCTTTGTTACTCCACCTGTTGTTATTTATTTTGAGAGTATGTTGTCCATTCCTCTTTTCTTTACTTTATGTTATAGCAGCTCATGACTGAGTGACACTGGATCCGGGGTTGTAGAATTTAAGTTTTGGTTTTAGATATTGTTTCAAACTTCAGATTTATTATTATTATTATCTGCAAACTTGTTAAAAATGATATTTTACTAGTAATTGAATTTAGCTTAGATAAATGGGTGGCTATCATGGTTCCACGACAGGCGCCATCACGACTCCGGAATTTGGGTCGTGACAATTAACAGATTATTTTTCAAAATGGGTAGAGGCATGTGATTTTAAGCAAGTACGAGAAAAAGAAGTGAAAAGTTTCATTTGGTGAAACATCATATGCCACTTTGGTGTCCCAAAGGAAATTGTATGTGATAATAAAACACAGTTCTTAGGCTTGAAAATCACGAAATTCTTCCAAAGCTGGCAAACCAAACGTATCACTTCTTCACCGTATCACCCCGTGGCTAATGGGAAAGCTGAGTCAACAAATAAGATCATAATCAATAATTTGAAGAAACGATAGGAAAAATCAAAAGGAAATTGGACGGAATAGCTACCAGGAGTATTATGGGCTTATAGAACTACACCAAAAACAGCCACGGGAGAAACCTCATACGCACTTATCTACGGCTCAGAGGCCCTAATACCAGTGGAAATTGGTGAACCAAGTACGAGATTCACATTAGCAACAGAAGAGACAAAAACGACGAGTTAAGAACAAATCTGGATTTACTTGAACAAAGGAGAGAAGCCGCTTTAATTCGCATGGCAGCTCAAAAGCAAATTATAGAGCGGTATTACAACAAAAAAGCTCACCTGATATATTTTAAAATTGGGGACTTTGTCCTCAAAAAAGCTTTTCAATCAACAAAGGAGGCTGAAGTAGGAAAGTTAGATCCAAATTGGGAAGGACCCTATAAAGTGCGTGGTATTGCTGGAAAAGGTGCTTATGAGCTGGAAACCATGGACGCCAGGATCTTACCAACAAGTTTGAGTGTTGTTCATTTGAAGAAGTATTACTTCTAAACAAAAGGAGTACCCACGGTCAGGTATCATAACGTACGATTTTATTTACTACAGTTAAAATTATACAAACAATTTTAGATGATAAGAAAAAGGTTAACCCCTAACCAAATGATGATATTAGACCTGAATAGACACGAGGAAGTAACTTAATTCCCGGTCTAGGATTACAACATTTCTAATGGAAATTTCAAAGGGTTAAGTAGTCATCATCTAAACTATATACCTTTGAGTCCCGTATCTTTTTTCCTTTCAAGTAAAAGACCACAAGGAAGGAGTAGTCAAGTGCTCGAGATTTCATTCTTCAAAGCTCGAAAACTTGGGGGACTATATAATATAGAAGGCAAAGAAGACTATCAAAAGTCAAAGCTCAAGAAAGAAGACTAGCAAAGAGTCAGAGTTCAAGCCTGAAGACCTATTTTACCTAACAAATCAAAAGTTATGAGCGAAATAAAAGAGCCGAAGCCAAAAATACAAAGCCTGATTTAGAAACCTACAAAAAACATACTCGTAAATGTAAACGAATGTTTAGGTGGCAAAATTTAGTCACGGGTTGAAATATGTACCCTTGTATTTATTCAAATCTGTTGTAAAAGAAAACAGTTACGAAAGTGTTATAGACGATACTTGAACACATGTAAAGTATTATGAAAGTTACGAAAATTTCTTCAAAGTATTACTCAAAGGAACATGTGAATTCCAATCTCTCTTTTATATGTTTACACCATTATGAAGTTGAGACATCTTCTTCCTTAAGTGTCGTTCATAAAAGGGCCCTCTTTTATAAATCGTGCTTGTTAAAAAAGACACGAAGTATTGAAGAATTTTTAATGCAAAGTTAAATAACAAAGGGTAGAACAAGAACCCAAACATAAAGCATTTTTATGCAAACACTTCAGAGTAAAACAAAAACTCGAAAAACACAAATCAGGCCAAGAAATTTTAACATTAATATTATACGACGGTAGAAACTAAGTATCAACCTAGTCCAAACCGAATTTGTTTATACAAAATTGCCCCTAAGTCGTCATTGGGGACTTACCAACAAACTTTACCACCAAATGGGACCGGGGGTAACCACCAATTGATTCTCCAAAGAAAAAAAGAAAAAGAAATGGGTTAACAGACACTTTCACTTTTCACTGGGGATTATCTTCATCAGCAGGAGGAGCAGCTTGAGATGGCGAGGGTTGAGCAGAAACTTCACTAGGAACGACTTCATCACCCACGGGAACCTCAACCTCAGGTGATGAGAAACTTTGACTTTGCTGAGACCTTTCAATTGTCTCCTTAGTTTTAGAAATTTCAACTTGTAAGTCAAAGTTTTCCTGGCCCGCTTCCGTTAATGTATCAAGCCGGGCATTCAAGTAAGCCTAACTTACATCAACAGCTTCCTTATCCTCGAGAGCTTCATAATCCTTCTCCCATTGTTCAACGTCTGCTCTCAGCTCACCCCTTTCAACCACAGCAGCATTATAGGAAGCTTGTAAAGGGGCAAGGGATCTCTCCAGAAATTAAACCTTTTTTAAGGATTCACGGAGGTCTTCTTGAGTTAGAGTGAGCAATTGAACGAGTTCTCCAGCATAAGCCTCCTTCTGGTTTAACAAATCCTTCAAGCTTCTTATTTCCTCAGAAGCACGGGAGAGCTGTTATGCAAATGAAGATTTCAGGAGATTCTTATCCTTGCCTTCTTGATTTGACAAAGCCTTCTCAATGGCTAACTCTGCTGATATCACTCTAACCTGCTGCGCTAAGGTACACCTTTCCTCCTCTACTGCGTCCATGTCAAGTTGAAGGCTCTCAAATTATTCCTTCCAGTTATCAACCTCGGTATGGTAGTCATTCATTAACTGCACCGTATGTACGATTATTTTCATCATCTCTGTACAAATGAGATTGATCTACAGAAAAAAGGAAAAATAGATACAGTAAAGGCTAGTTTTAAAAAAAGAAATAGCATGAAGGGTACCTTAAAAGATGAGTGTAAAATCTCATTCATCCACGTCAGGAAGATATGACTTTCCAATTTTGACTTTTCAATCGAGCCGATCAAAGGCTTAAACAACACATCCGCTTGGCCTGATTTCTTTAAGGGGCTACCTTCCCCAGTGACCTTGATCATAATTTGCTTCATCTCCCCATTACTAGAAGACCCTACTTGAACAATCGAAGACATGATAGTAGGGGTAGATGAAGGAGCCACGGGTGGCACAGACGAGGAAATAGAAACGACAACAGGCACGACAGACTGATGTTCCACTGGAGCAGAAGGGGGAAAGATGGCAAGAGGCGCCTCCTCTGAAATTGAGCCAAAACCTTGATGGAATAGTTTCTCAACTGACTCATTGTCTATAGAAGGAGCTTCCTCCTCAGAGTACACAAGGGTAGAATGATCAGGCTCAGGCACGAAAGATGGACCAGTAAGGGGAGCAGATTTCGTCATCAGACACGACTTTCTTCTTGCTCGTGGCCTACGAACCAGCGAACCTTCCTCATGCTCATCCTCATCTTCTAAGGTTTGGGATCTATCCACCTTCGTTTTTGATGATGAAGAGTTTAAAATAATTTCTTGAGCCTTGGCCAAAGAGAGCTTTGAAGCAGTTATAGCAGCAGCAGTGACACCACGAGCGGGAAACCCTAACAAACAAAAGGGATTAGAGAAGTTCAAAAAAGAGTAAAAAGGAAACGTTAAAAATCCTATCATGGGTTTATACTTTCAAACCAAACCTTGCAGAAAGGTATTTCCAATAACGTTCTTCCACTAGAGCAATCGACAACAATTTTTCTACCCAACCACGGAAACCGGAAATCTTCTCGACGGTTCCCATGGTTTCTGAATAAAAAAGACAAAAACAGTCACGGTACTGGACATTCATCAAGATAAGAAAAGAAGTGAGTAAGCAAAGCTTACGTGCAAAGTTCCACTTCTCAAAGAAGGGTAAATTTTCTTCACCTACCAATCCACTTGTAGGGGTAGCAACAAACCTGGCATACCAACCTATATCTTTATCATCATCAGGGATGACTAAAACTCTCTTACTTCTAGCCACAAGAGTAAAAATTCCTTGGCGGATACTTGGGAGAGTAGAGTTGAATAAAATGACAAAAGGTAAAAGGAAGTGAAGCCATGTTAACGAAATATCTGAGGCATGCTACTGCCCTATAGATGATAGGACCGATTTGTCCCAAACACACGTTAAAAAATAGACAAACTCTACAATGACAAGGTCGATGGGAACCTAAAGTAAAAGGGTAAGTATATACAAAATAATAACCAGCTTTGAAAGAAGTTATCCTTTGATTTTCATTGGGGACCAAGACCGGGAAATCAAATTTCCAACAACAGTCTCTGCGCACAAGAGAAATCAAACCCTCAGTGATTTGAGTAGGGTAAAGATCAGCGCAATCATGAGACGTCATGGAAGTAACCTGGTTTTTTATGGCTTCACTGTCGTTTACGAAAGAAAATTTAGCTGGTACAATCTCATCTACCTTTGGTTCGCGAAGTGGTTCACTGGACTCTCTACTCATAAAAGAAGAGCTAGAAGATCTAGACCTAGAAGAAGATGGAGTAACACTAACCCCAGAAGTTGGTGGGGGAGTAATGTTACATTGAGAAGAAGACCCTCTAGAAGGTGTTGAGCCCAAACTCCTTAATCTACTGCCCCTCCTACTCCGGATTAGAGCAGAAGAAGGAGATAGTTCATCAACTATTATGACTTTTTTGGGGTCTTTGTTTAAAGAAGACATAGTTGCATGAAAGAAGAACTTGCAAGCAGTAAAAGAAAGATGGAAGTTTTTCGTAGAAGCAAAGGCAAAGAGGGGTATTTAAATACAAAGGCAGCCGTAAAAAATGGTAAAACACTGATGTGAAAGTCATTATTAAAACTGTCACTTCGTGACTGATGCAACCGCAAAAATCCCTAAAGTGCGCTGAGGAATTGCAGAACCAATCCAGAATCACCATGTGTCACATGCATTTAATGGAAGTGACAAAAGATGCATACGTTCAAAGACAGGTGCAATGGTACGAGTAAAATGGCGGCAAAAAATTCCCGCCATAAATGAGTATCCACTTATCAAATATTTAATTGATAAATAAATGGTAAGTGGGGGGGCTATATGTATTGGTAAAAAATAGATATTACACGTGTAATATCTTGGGTGACAAAGCAATCTACGTGGAGCAGTGGAAAAGTGACAGCTAGATGAGAGCTTAGAAAGAGGTACGGAACAAAGAGGTACGCAGTAAAACACCCACGAGATAATTAGAAGTGGGAGCTCCAATATAATTGAGGAGTTGAAGAGACACGGTCAAAATGAACCAGGGCAGAATAAAGGGCATATTCATAGATCTTCAATCAATACGCTAAACGTTATAGAATTTTCACGCAATAGTTACGATTACCTATTGTAACTTTTAATTAATGATATAAATATTCATTAATGCTCAATCATTAAGAAGAGTAGGCGTTATATGAAGAAATTCACTATAAAAAGGAATAAGATCCCACTTGTATGGACACGTTCGAACCATTACCGAAATATACTTACATTTCTCTGCACTTATAATTTTCTTATTTTAAAAGTCTAATTTCTATTATTGTTCTTAGTTAATTCTGTTGATAATCATAAGCCCGAGTACTTCTTAAAATAGCTTTCACTAAGAACCCGGTTCTTTTGTTAATCAGAGACCCTATGTCTAAAATAAACATCAACTAGAGAGTGGAGGCCCTATGTTGGAAAAGCGACTAGGGAGTAGAGACCCTATGTATAAAAACATTAACTAGGGAGTGGAGACCCTATGTTGGAAAAGTGACTAGGGAGTGGAGACCCTATGTCTAAAATAAATATCAACTAGGGATTGGAGACCCTATGTTGGAAAAGCGACTAGGGAGTAGAGACCCTATGTATAAAAACATTAACTAGGGAGTGGAGACCCTATGTTGGAAAAGTGACTAGGGAGTGGAGACCCTATGTCTAAAATAAATATCAACTAGGGATTGGAGACCCTATGTTGGAAAAGCGACTAGGGAGTGGAGACCCTATGTCTACAAACATCAAATAGGGAGTGGAGACCCTATGTTAGAAAAGCGACTTGGGTGTGGAGACCAAATGTCTAAAATAAACATCAACTAGGGAATGGAGACCCTACGTTGGAAAAAGCGACTAGGGAGTTGAGACACTATGTCTAAAATAAACATCAACTAGGGAGTGGAGACCCTATGTTGGAAAAGAGACTAGGGAGTGGAGACCCTATGTCTAAAATAAAATCAACTACGGAGTGGAGACCTTATGTTGGAAAAGCAAATGTGATGACCCAAAAGGTCATCCTGTGTAAATTTAGCAAAAATTGTGTTCCGAGGCCCCGGAAGCCTTTGTTAATATCACCTCGATGTGCGTGCGCAGCCCAGACGCGTAGCCGGGACGCCTTTATGTGGAAACTTGATAAAGAGTTAAATTTATGATAATTAATTGAATAAAGTTCACTTTGGTCAATATTTTTTTGTAAACGGACCCGGACCCATGATTTGACTGTCTGAGAAGGTCCGTAGGAAAATATGGGACTTGGGCGTATGCCCGGAATCGAATTCAGAGGACCCAAGTCCGAGAAATGAATTTTTAAAGAAAATTGTTTTCTGAAAATAACAAAGGATTATGAAAATAAACTTCGATGTGAAACCTGTGTTACCGGGCCAGTATTGTGGTTCTGGAGCCCGGACCAGGTTCAATATGTGTTATTTGAGTTATCTGTGAAATTTGGAAAGGAACATACTTGATTTGACGTGCTTCGGATGAAAAACGGGAAAATGGGAGTTAATGAAGTTTTGAGAAAATTATATAGAAATAAGGATTTCCTTAAAATTGAAATTTGGTTTGGAAAGTGATTTTATGTTATCGAGGTCCGAATGTGATTCCGAGACCGGGAATAGTTTCGTTATGTCATTTATGACTTGTCTGCAAAATTTGATGTCATTCTGAGTCGTATAGGTCGGTCCGGCGCATTTCTATAGAAATCAAGAACTTGAAGTTTCTTAAGTTATAGTTTTAGGGGTTTTTGGGTGTGATTTTGAGATTTAGCATTGTTTTGTGTGTTCCGAAAGCTCGAGCGAGTCCGTATTATGATTTAGGAATTTTTGGTATATTTGGACGGGGGCTCGGGTGGGCCCAGGTGCCTCCCGGACACCCAACGGGGCTAAAAACCAGCTAAAACAACTGCTGGTGCAGCTGTTGCTGGTGTGACCGCAGGTGCGGTTGCCCAGCCGCAGGTGCGGGACCGCTCCTGCGGTCCCAGCCTCGCAGGTGCGGAAGTTCCGCAGGTGCGGAAGTTCCGTAGGTGCGGTTCCTTTTCCGCAAGAGCGGAGTTGCAGGTGCGGTCTCCAGCTCCGCAGGTGCGACCCTAGCCTCCCTTGCCATTTTCCGCAGGTGCGATCTTTTCACGCCGGTGCGGGACCACACGTGCGGTCCCAAGGCCGCAGGTGCGGAAACCCTGTAGGCCAGACTGTTTTAAATGCCAAAAACTCGAGATTTCTTCATTCCCTTCATACCAAAAACCCTATTAGAGACTTGTGAGATTGGGAAGAACACACCACGACCTAGCTACTGTTAAAGTAAGTTAATTCCTCCCTAATATTAGTTTCATGCATGAATAGTTAATGGGATTACCTACTAAATTAATGGAAAATCATGAATTGGGTAGTAAATTTAGGGTTTTTGAGAAATTCGTGTATTGTCCGTTTAATGCTATGAATTCAAGTGGAAACTTCATATTTATGATCCTTAGGCTATGGGTGAGTGATTCCTTCGAGAATTTTTGGGATTCGAGTGTGCGGGCCCGGGGTCGAATTTTAGTATTTTTGGAAGAATGATAGAAAATGTATAATTAGGCTTTGGAATTGGTTTACTGAGTAATTATTGATGTTAATAAATCAATTATGTCTAGATATTATCAATTCGGAGTTGGATTCGAGAGGAAAGGCTGTGATTGAGGCTTGACTTGCACTTTGGAGCCGAGGTAAGTGTTTGGCCTAACCTTAGCTCTTATTTGCTATGTGTAATTCATGTCCAACGTATAGGTGAGGTGACGAGTACATATATGTTGTGGTCAAGCATGCCCGTGGGTCAGATGTGATGAATCATACCGTGTTCTTAATATTCTATGTACTATGAGTAATTGGTGATTTAGAAGTGATACATTGATGTTGTTTCATGACGTGGGGAGTTATTGAATTATTTGTTTCAGTTAAGGTTTTTACTATTGAAATTATATTTCTGAGCGAGTTTGGTTATAGCTGAGTCCCTTGCCGGGACGATAGAATTTTTATTGAGTATTTCTGTACACTTGAGATTACGTATTGTTAGTTAGCACATTATATTGTTGCTTTTATATTATTTATCGCACGAGGGTACATGTCTTGCCGATTGTCTATTATTTATCGCACGAGGGGACATGCCGTGCTGATTGTTTATTATTTATCGCACGAGGGTACATGTCGTGCCGATTGTCTATTATTTATCGCACGAGGGGACATGCCGTGTTGATTGTTTATTATTTATCGCACGAGGGGACATGTCGTGCCGATTGTTTATTATTTATCGCACGAGGGGACATGCCGTGCTGATTGTGTATTATTTATCGCACGAGGGGACATGTCGTGCCGAGTGGTTGTGAGATTATGCACGAGGGGTCATGTTGTGCCTTTTGTTGTTCATTATCTGTTCTGAGACATTAAATTCCTGCTTTTACTTTACATTTCAGTCATTACCCTGTTCTACTATGCTACTATATGTTGTCCCTTTCATCCCCAGCATGTTCTCCCCCGTATATGTAATTACTTGTTTATTTCCGTCGATATTTTCCTGTTGTTACATAGAATTGCACAGGTATGTATATTGTTGTCGGTCCTGGCCTCGTCACTACTTCGCCGAGGTTAGGCTCGGCACTTATTCAGTACATGGAGTCGGTTGTACTGATGCTACACCTGCACTTCTTATGTTGTGCAGACTACGCAGCCGGACCCAGTAGGCACTAATGGAGGGAGCATTCCATCAGTTCATTCAGGAGACATCGAGGTAGACCGCAGACGTTCGTGGGCCTTGGCGTCACCTTCTACCCTTCTCCTTCAGTTCTGTCTTATTTTATAGTTCCAAAGACAGTCGTATGTACTTATTTTCAGACCATTGTATTTAGTAATCTCATAGACAGTTCGTGAGTATGTGACACCAGTTCTGGGTTATATTTATGGGTGTTATTTCTAAGCTTGCTATATTATTATGAACTTAGTTAACTTTCAGATTGTTGACCACTCTTGTCTTAGTTATCTTGTTCATTTTAGTCGTTAATGAGTTTATTTAGTCCAAACGTTGGCTTGTCTAGCAGGTTCAACGTTAGACGCCATCACGGCCTGAAGGTGGGATTTCGGGTCGTGACAACAAACTAGGGAGTGAAGACCCTATGTCTAAAATAAACATCAACTAGGGAGTGGAGACACTATGTTGGAAAAGCGACCAGGGAGTGGAGACCCTATGTATAAAAACATCAACTAGGGAGTGGAGACCCTATGTTGGAAAAGCGACTAGGGAGTGGAGACCCTATGTCTAAAATAAACATCAACTATGGAGTGGAGACATTATGTCTAAAAACATCAACTAGGGAGTGGAGACCCTATGTTGGAAAAGCGACTAGGGAGTGGAGACCCTATGTCTAAAATAAACATCAACTATGGAGTGGAGACATTATGTCTAAAAACATCAACTAGGGAGTGGAGACCCTATGTGTGAAAAGAAACTAGGGAGTGGAGACCCTATGTCTAAAATAAACATCAACTAGGGAGTGTAGACCCTATGTCTAAAAACATCAACTAGGGAGTGGAGACCCTATGTTAGAAAAGCGACCTAGGAGTGGAGACCCTATGTCTAAAACAACTTCAACTAGGGAGTGGATATCCTATGTCGTAAAAATGACTAGAGAGTGGAGACCCAATGTCTAAAACAAAATCAACTAGGGAATGAAGGCCCTATGTGTCAAAAATAAACATCAACTAGGGAGTGGAGACCCTATGTATCACGACCCCAAATCACTAAGGTCAGTAATGGCGCCTATCATGGAACTAGGCTAGCCCTTTAATACAATGAGATCAACACTTATCCGTTTATAATAAATATTTCCTTATATTCTGATAAAGATTTCCTTTTTAAGACAAGTTCAGCAAGAAAATAATAATCTGAATGACCAAAATCTAATACTTCAAATGTCATGAACATCTAAGATGATAATACAATGTATAGTAAAGTGACTATGCTACTACAAAAGTCTGAAGTATGAATGACAAAACTATAAACTAGGGAAAAGAAAGGAGGTGAGTTGGGAACGCTGAGCAGCCAGCTCAATCCTCAAACAACTCCAAGTACGTCAGAAATCAACTAGCGAGATGGTTCGGTACCTGGATCTGCACACAGAGGTGCAGGGAGTAACGTGAGTACGCCAACTCAGTAAGTAACCAAAGTAACTAAAAACTTGAGTGCAGTGACGAGCATTTATAAATCATATTTTTATAAAAACAATAGTTAAACTTTGTTAGAAAATCTCAGTATAAATAAGAGTGAGAAAAACAGTAAAATTCACAAAGTAACAGCCTTTCAGGCACAATATCACTCATAACAGGGTATCTCAATCACTTATGACTCCACTATCAATATCTCATGCTCACATTAAGTACTCTTACTCAAGATGTACCAGATATCCACTCAATTGTTGCGGCGTGTAGCCCGATCCAATGCATATATATATATATATATTGCTGCGGCGTGCATCCCGAAACATATAATAGTTGACTGTGCTCACTGGGGTGTACAGACTCCGGAGGGTCTCCTACAGCCCAAGCACTATGTTGTTGCGGCGTGCAGCCCGATCCAATATATATTTCTGCAGCGTCCAGCCCGATCCATAAATAATATATAATATATATTACTGCGGCGTGCCGCTTGACCCACAACTATCCTCACATACTCGGCTCTCGGCCTCACTCAGTCATCCTCACAAGCCACTCGGGCAACTCATCTCAACTCACGGGACTCAGCCCCAAAATACCTCTCATAGTTCCAAAACATTGTGATAACGGTGAAAATAACAACAAGTAGAAAACATGACTGAGTTCGCAAACGTTCTATCAGGATAGTGTGAGAATAGTGTAAAAGTACCTCTGAAGGTCTAAACAGGTCGGCACAAGGTCCAAAACATGGCTTAAAGCCCATAAACAAGTATAAATTTCTAAAATACAGGATATCGTAAGGTTTCAAATCGATACGCGGTTTAATAGTCGCTACGGGACGGACCAAGTCACAATCCCTACTGGTGCACGCCCACACGCTCGTCACCTAGCATGTGTGTCACCTCATTTACCAAAACAATATAAAATACCGGGGTTTCATACCCTCGGGTCTAGAGTTACAATCGTTACTTACCTCAAAACCGGCTAAAATACTACTCCGCAGTGCCCTTGCCTCTAGATTCGGCCTCCGAGTACTCCAAATCTACCAAAAATCAGATTTATACCATTGTAATATGCCAAGGAACGAAACCCAATCGAAATTTATCAAAATTACTCAAAAATCCCGAAATTGGCATAACCCGACCCCCGGGCCCACGTCTCGGAATTCGATAAAAATCACAAAATCAGAATCCTTATATCCTCACGATTCTACCCATATAAAATTTACCAAAATCCGACCTCAAATACCCATTCAAATCATCAAAACAAATTCCCAAATTTTCCTCCCATTTTTCCCCAATTTCCACTTTGATTCCTCAAACATGATATAAAATCAAGACTAATTCATGAAATTAGACCAAAAGTGATTGAAGAACACTTACCACAAGAACCCCACTGAAAATCTCTTCCAAATCCTCCTTCTCCCGAGCTCTCTAATGGTATTTTGAGTTATGGCCTAAAACCCTCGTTTTTGAACTTACACTTTCTGCCCAGCTATTTCCTTCATCGCGAACGCGACCTCCTCCTCGCGTTCGTGAAGCACAAATTTCCTAGGACCCATATTTACTCTACGCGAACGCACGAATAGGGTCGCGATCGCGATTCATTTCCTGGCATGCCCTCCGCGAACAGCGGTCCACTCCACGAGTTTTCATTGGTCAAAACCCCTGGAGTCACCAACCACCCAAACTTCTTCGCGAATGCATGCCCCTGACCGCGAATGCGAAAAACAAATCTCTGGTTTCCCCAAATGACTCTCCGCGAACGCAGGGAACCACCCGCGAACGCGATGCACAACTGCTCTGCAACAAAACACCAGCAAAACATCCTAAGTTTCCAAACCAAAATCGATCTGTTAACCACCCGAAACTCACCCAAGGCCCCCGGGACCTCACCCAAACATACCAACACATCCCCTAACCTCATTCAAACTAAGTCGAGCCCTCGAAACACAAAAAACAGCGCAAAACACCAAAATCACATCAGATTCAAGCCTATGAACTTTGAAATTTCTAAATTTCACCAACGATGCCGAAACCATCCAAAACACCTCTGATTGACCTGAAAATTTTCACACACATCCAAAATGACATTACGGACCTGCTTCAACTTCTGGAATTCCATTCCGAATCAGATAGCCTATTTCCACTGCTAACCGGAAATCGCCAAAAACTAACTTTCGCCAATTCAAGCCTAAATCTACACCGGACCTCCAAACTACATTCCGAACACACTCCTAAGTCCCAAATCACCTAACGAAGCTACTGGAGCCATAACATCCGCATTCTGAGATCGTTTACCAAGAAGTCAATGCGCAGCTAACTTTTCCAACTGTAAGGCTACTTTAAGAGACTAAGTATCTCAATTCTCATTACAACCATTCCGAACTCGAACCAACCGACTCCAACACATCATAAACAGTATAAACAATACATAAAAGGGAAAATTAGGAATAACTGTGCAATTTCTACGAAACGAGCGGTCGGGTCGTTACATTCTCCCCCTCTTAAACAAACGTTCGTCCTCGAACGGGTTTAGAAACATACCTAGAGTCTCAAACAAGTGAGGATATCTGCTCCGCATCTCCCGCTCGGTCTCCCAAGTAGCCTCCTCCACTGGCTGCCCTCTCTACCGCACCTTCATTGAAACTATATCCTTAGACCTCAACTTTCTGACCTCACGACCCAAAATAGCCTCAGGCTCTACCTCATATGACATATCACCCTCAAGCTGCACTGTGCTGAAGTCTAGAACATGAGATGGGTCACCAATATACTTCCGGAGCATCGAAACATGGAACACCGGATGAACACTCGATAAGCTGGGTGTCAAGGCAAGTCTATAAGCCACGTCTCTAACCCTCTAAAGTACCTCAAAAAGCCAATTAAATCGGGGACTAAGCTTTCCCCTCTTCCCGAACCTCATAACACCCTTCATGGGTGACACCTTCAGCAGTACCTTCTCTCCCTCCGTGAAAGACAAATCTCGTACCTTCCGGTCCGTATAAATCTTCTTCCTAGACTGCGTTGTGCGAAGTCGCTCCTGAATCAACTTCACCTAATCCAACGCATCCTGAACAAATTCTGTGCCCAATAGCCTAGTCTAGTCGGGCTCAAACCAACCAACCGGAGATCTACACCTCCTACCATATAAAGCCTCATACGGAGCCATCTGAATACTGGACTGATAGCTATTATTATATGCAAACTCCGTGAGTGGCAGAAACTGGTCCCATGAACCCCCAAAATCAATCACACAAGCAAGCAACATGTCCTCCAAAATCTGAATAGTACGCTCCGACTGCCCGTCGGTGTGAGGATGAAACGTTGTGCTCAACTCCACCTGAGTACCCAAACCTCTCTGTATGGCTCTCCAAAACTGAGATCTGAACTGAGTACCTCTATTGGAAATGATATAAACTGGGACCCCATGTAATCGGACAATCTCCTTGATGTAAATCTCGGCTAACCGCTCCGAAAAATATGTAGTACCAACAGGAATGAAGTGCGCGGACTTGGTCAGCCGATCCACAATGACCCATATAGCATCAAATCTCCTCGAAGCCTGTGGAAGTCCAACTACAAAGTCCATGGTGATCCGCTCCCACTTCCACTCTGGAATATCTAACCTCTGAAGTAATCCACCTGGCCTCTGGTGCTCATACTTGACCTGTTGGCGGTTGAGACACCGAGCTACAAACTCAACGATATCCTTCTTCATCCGCCTCCACCAATAATGCGGTCTCAGATCCTGGTACATCTTCGCGGCACCCGGATGGATAGAATACCGCGAGATATGAGCCTGTGCTAATATCAACTCTCGAAGCCCATCCATATTGGACACGCAAATATGGCCCTGCATCCTCATAATCTCATCATCACCAATAGTCACATCCCTGGCATCACCTCGACGGACCATGTTCTGAAGAACTAGCAAGTTCCGGTCATCATACCGGCATGCTATAATCTAATCATAAAAAGAAGACCTGTAGGCTACATAAGCCAATACCCGCGGAGGCTCTGACAAATCCAATCTCACCAACTGACCAGCTAAATTCTGAACCTCGAGGACCAAAGGTCGCTCTTGTGCTGGAAGGTAGGCTAAACTCCCCAAACTCTCTGCTCTGCGACTCAGGGCATCGGCCACTACATTGGCCTTCCCCGGATGATATAGAATTGTTAGGTCATAATCCTTGAGAAGCTCCAACCACCTCCTCTCTCGCAAATTCAAGTCCTTCTGCTTAAGCAGATACTGTAAACTTCGGTGATCAGTGAAAATCTCACAATGCACTCCATACAGATAATGGCGCCAAATCTTCAAGGCATGTATAATGGCAGCTAACTCAAGATCGTGCACTGGATAATTCTTCTCGTGCACTTTCAATTGTCTAGACGCATAGGAAATCACCCTACCGTCCTGCATCAATACCGCTCCCAAGCCAACTCTAGAAGCATCACAGTAGAGTGTATAAGAACCTGAACCCATAGGCAAAACCAACACCGGAGCTATGGTCAAAGCTGACTTGTGCTTCTGAAAGCTCTCCTCGCACTCCTCAGTCCACCTAAATGGATCACCCTTCTGGGTCAGTCTGGTCATAGGTGCTGCAATAGATGAAAATCCCTCTACGAAACGGTGATAGTACCCCGCCAAATAAAGGAAACTATGAATCTCAGTAATTGATGACGGTCTAGGCCAACTCTGCACCACCTCTATCTTCTTCGGATCTACCTTGATCCCATCACAAGACACCACATGGCCCAAAAATGCAACTGAATCAAGCCAGAATTCACACTTCGAAAACTTTGCTTACAACTTCTTCTCCCTCAAAGTCTGAAGAACAACTCTCAAATGATGCTCGTCATCCTCCTAAGATTGGGAATATACCAAGATATCGTCAATAAACACGATGACGAAGGAATCAAGATAAGGCCTAAATTGTGAGATCCCATGTGTTTTTTTCTCTTCTCTTACGTAATATACGTAACGTGGCGTGGTTATATTAGGTATATATGATTGAGTATAGCACATTGGGATAATAAGACTGAAAATTTGTGGTAATATCAGGGAACGAAACTAAAGCTTTAGGTCAAAGGAATCCCTTAAACAAAGGTTCGTGGTTAAAGAAATGGCTTGGGTAGCACCCCGCGCGTTCAGAAGGTTTAAGCTAACTTCCACCTGTGGGATAAGACTAAGAGTGTCTAATATGCTAAGAATAATATGTAATGAGGTATTATAATATCACACTGGTCACATGTTAAGTTTTGGAGTCAAGCAAGTTGCGAAATAAAGGTCGGCAAAAGTTATTGTAAATTTTTCTAATAAATTTTCTAAACTATAGGTCACATGTATCAGATCATTTCTCCCAATATATAAAGCTTAATGGGACCCACAACCTACCGAATCAAAGGTCTACGAGTCTAGTTCGCAACCAAAAAGACCTCACATCAAAAAGACATCAGAGTAAAAAGTTATGACTGTTTTACCGCGGACGGTCCGGGCTGAAACCGGGTCGCGAACCGGGTCGGGTCAAACAAGTGGTATAAGTCGGAAAATTCAACTTTTAAGACCCCAAAACATTTCATTTTAGTCCCAAAACAGTGAGCAAGCTGAAGATAAGGTATCATGGTGTTCTTGAGTGATTAAANTTTTGGAAGATAGGAATTTGTTGTTCTTGTTGTTTCTTCAAGCTTTATACTTGGTTTGCCAAGGTAATCATCTTGGGACTCTTTTATGATCGTTTTTATAAAGTTTTACGGACGTTTCGTCAAGTTAGGGTCATATAAAAAATCTGTCAATTTAAACTCAATTATGAACTGTTTATAGGTGTGTATAAGCTTAATATATATAGTGTTTGTGGAGCTTAGGACGTAAGGAACAACTTTCGTGAAGGNCGTCCTTCCTTTTAGCACGAATTCTGGGAAATTCCTAAGACGCCAAATGTGATATTTTACTATTCTATTGCTATAAAGTCCTTCTTTGAAAGGCATTGGGATTGTAGCTGAAGTATTTTCATGATGCTATTAGGTTGATATTCCACTCGTTCGGTTAAATAGGGTATTCGACATCTATATATGTTATTTTGTCGGCTTTCTTAACTATATGTCCATATATATGAATTCTTATTTGTCTTTGGGTTGTGTGACTTAAAAATAAAGACATTTAGTATTTGCGGTCAGTCCTTCTTCCTTGTTAAAGTGTATTTTAAAATCTCTAAAGTGATACGTCGATTTCCAAAAATCTCAAATATAATTTTTATGTTTAAACTACTAAAACACTTGATTTTTGAAATACTTTCTTTTACTAATTATCAAGAAATCAGGTATAAGGATTAAGTGAAGCACCTTGAGCTTTTTATGAACATCTTCAGAGTTAATTTATCTTTCTAAAAGTCGATTTAAGTTTTCAAGCTTATTCAAAAAAAATATGAGGTTCCACGAGACATTTGTATGCGATACGAAGGTGATTATGAGATTATGAGAATAAGAGTATCAATGAGCCAAGATTGGCTAAGTTCTTGTTATGGCCTATTATGTGCATTCAAAGTTCATATCATACATGGCATATTATGCATGGACTTCGAGCTATAATCGGAGGTAAGGGGCCTATTTGCCCGAAAGACTATATATATTGTACAGATGGCCACATGTTGGCAATATGATACCAGTTAGCTACCGGGAGAGACCGCCATTTCTAGCATTTGGTTGGGTATGTCATGCATTTT
>ML274311.1:0-36120 GCA_005239495.1 Nicotiana undulata | reverse complement strand
GTAATTATGAGGTCTTCAGGCATCATATCCCGATATCAGCATTGTGAAAGTATTAGAGGAGCAGTCGCAGGATTTGTTGGGTAAAGACTTCGTTATGGCCTAGTGTTCCTCCTTGGGGTGCTCCAGAGTTGATTGTTAAGAAGTATGATGGCTCAAGGAAGATGTGTATTGGCTACCGGAAGCTGAATAAGGTTACTATCAAGAACAAGTATTCTCTGCCGAGAANGTACCTAAGACGGCCTTTCGCACTCGTTATGGGCATTATGAGTTCTTGGTGATGTCATTCGGGTTGACAAATGCCCCTGCTGCTTTTATGGAGTTGATGAACCAGGTGTTCAGGCCTTATTTGGACTCGTTCGTTATTGTTTTCATTGATGATAAATTGATATACTCTCGCAGCCGAGAGGAGCATGAGCAACACCTCAGAGTCGTCCTCCATACTCTGAGGGATAGTCAGTTGTATGCCAAATTTTCTAAGTGTGAGTTCTGGTTGAGTTCAGTGGCATTTCTGGGCCATGTTGTATCGGCAAAGGGTATTCAGGTGGATCCCAAGAAGATTTCGGTTGTTAGAGATTGGCCTAGGCCCACTTCATATACAGAGATTCGGAGTTTCTTGGGCTTAGCAAGTTATTATCGCCGATTTGTGGAAGGCTTTTCATCTATCGCAGCCCCGATGAACAGGTTGACCTAGAAGTGTGCCCAGTTCATGTGGTCGGATGAGTGTGAGGCGAGCTTTCAGAAGCTCAAGACAGCCTTGACCACGGCACCAGCGTTAGTTTTGCCCACAGGTTCAAGGCCGTACACCGTGTATTGTGATGCTTCACGACTTGGTCTTGGTGAGTGTTGATGCAGGACGACAAAGTCATAGCCTATGTTTCTCGTCAGTTGAAGGTTCATGAGAAGAACTATCCAGTTCATGATCTGGAGCTTGCAGCTATTGTTCATGCATTGAAGATGTGGAGGCATTACTTGTATGGTGTGCCTTGTGTGGTTTTTACGGATCATAAGAGTTTACAGTATCTATTCAGGCAAAAAGAGTTGAACATGAGGCAGAGAAGGTGGTTAGAGTTACTGAAGGATTATGATATTACCATTCTTTATCATCCAGGGAAGGCCAATGTGGTGGCTGATGCTTTGAGCAGGAAGTCAATCAGTATGGTAGCTTGGCATATTTATCAGTTGGAGAGCGACCGTTGGCTTTGGATGTTCAAGCATTATCCAATCGATTTGTTAGATTAGAGGTTTCTGAGGCTGGTAGTGTTTTAGCCCGTACCGTCGCTCGTTCTTCATTGTATGATCGTATTCGCACCAGGCAGTATGATGATCGTCATTTGTGTGCTCTTAGAGATGCGGTTCGGCAAGGACGTGCCAAGCAGGTCACAGTTGATGCTGAGGGAGTTTTGAGATTGCAGGGTCGTATATGTGTTCATGATGTTGATGGAATTCGTGAGTTAATATTGCAGGAGGCCCATAATTCTCGGTATTCCATTCATCCGGGCGCCGAGAAGATGTACCAGGACTTGCGGCAGCATTATTGGTGGCATAAGATGAAGAAGGATATAGTGGCTTATGTGCCTCGTTGCTTGGATTTTCAGCAGGTTAAATATGAGCACCAGAGACCCGGTGGTTCGATGCAGCAGATTCAGCTTCCCGAGTGGAAGTGGGAGCGTATCACGATGGATTTTGTAGTTGGACTTCCACAGACTCCGAGGATGGTTGATGCAGTATGGGGTTGTTGTAGATAGGCTGACCAAGTCAGCACATTTCATTCCTGTGGTAGTTTCATCTTCGGCAGAGAAGTTAGCTTAGATCTATATGAGGGAGATTGTCAGATTGCACGGTGTGCCCTTATCTATGATATCAGACCGAGGTACGCAGTTTACCTCCCATTTCTGGAGAGTATTTCAGCGAGAGTTGGGCACACAGATTGAGTTGAGCATAGCATTTCATCCCCAGACGGACGGACAGTCCGAGCATACCATTCAGATTTTGGAGGATATGTTGAGAGCTTGTGTCATTGATTTTGGTGGTTCATGGGATCAGTTCTTGCCCTTAGCAGAGTTTGCCTACAACAACAGTTACCAGTCGAGCATTCAGATGGCTCCGTATGAGGCGTTGTATGGTAGGCGATGTCGGTCTCCAGTCGGATGGTTTGAGCCCGGGGAGGCTATATTATTGGGTTCTGAGTTAGTCCAGGATGCCTTGGACAAGGTGAAGATTAATCAAGATAGGCTTCGTGCAGCTCAGTCCAGGCAAAAGAGTTATGTAGATCGTAGAGTTCGAGATTTGGCTTTCATGGTAGGAGACCAGGTGTTCCTTCGAGTGTCGCCTATGAAGGGCGTGATGAGATTCGGAAAGAAGGGCAAGTTGAGCCCTAGGTATATTGGTCCATTTGAGATTTTGGATAAGGTAGGAGAGGTGGCCTACAGACTTGCATTGCCACCGCATTTATCAGCAGTGCATCTAGTATTCCATGTATCTATGCTCCGTAGGTATATTGTAGATCCATCTCATGTTCTTGACTTCAGCGGTGTCCAGTTGGACAAGGATCTGACATATGAGGAGGAACCGATAGCTATATTAGATAGGCAGGTTCGTCAGTTGAGGTCGAAGAGTTATCCTTCGGTCTGTGTTCAGTGGAGAGGTCATCCTGCCGAGACAGCTACTTGGGAGTCCGAGTTTGATATGAGGAGTCGTTATCCCCATCTTTTCTCAGACTCAGGTACTTTTCTATGTCCATTCGAGGACCAACGTTTGTTTTAGAGGTGGAGATTGTGATGACCCAACAGGTCATCTTAAGTAATTTTAGCTAAATCTGTGTTCCGAGGCTCCGAAAGCCTCCGTTAATCTCACCTCGATATGCGTGCGCAGCCCGGGCATGTAGTCGGGAAGTCCTTATGTTCAAATTTGATGAAAAATGAAATTTATGATAATTAAATGAATAAAGCTGACTATGGTCAATATTTTTGGTAAACGGAACCGGACCCGTGATGTGATGATCTCGGAGGGTCCGTAGGAAAATATGGGACTTGGGCGTCCGAGGTCCTAAGTCCGAGAAATGAATTTTTAAAGAAAATTGTTTTCTGAAAATAATAAAGGCTTATGAAAATGAACCTTGATGTGAAACCTGCGCTGTCGGGCCCGTATTATGGTTCCGGAGCCCGGAACAGGTTTATTATATGTTATTTGTCTTATCTGTGAAATTTGGTGTAAAACAGACTTGATTTGACGGGTTTCGGATCAAAATGGGAAATTTAGAGTTAGCAAAGTGTTGAGGATTTCATAAAACTTGAAATTTGGTTAGGAATGTGATTTTATGCTACCGAGGTCTGAATGCACTTCCGAGACCGGGAATACATCCGTTATGTTATTTATGACTTGTCTGGAAAATTTGAAGTCATTCCGAGTTGTATAGGTCGGTTCGACGCATCGTTATAGAATTCTAGAATTTCAAAGTTCTTAAGTTTTGAATTCAGGGGTTTTGGAGGGTGATTTTGAGTTTTAGCGTTGTGTGGAGTGTTCCGTGGGCTCGAGCAAGTCTGTTTAATGATTTAGGACTTGTTGGTATATTTGGACGGGGGCTCGGGTGGGCCCAGGTGCCTCCCGAACCCCGCACGAGGCCAGAAACCAGCAAAAATCACAGCTGGTGCACAGCAGCTGGTGTGACCGCAGGTGCGGTTGCCAAGCCGCAGGTGCGGGACCACACCTGCGGTCCAGGCCTTCGCAGGTGTGACCTCTTCCGCAGGTGCGATCAAAACTCCGCAGGAGCGGGACCGCTGGTGCGACTCCCAACTCCGCAGGTGCGAGCCCAGGGTCCCAGGCCCTTTTCCTCAAGGGCGATCAATTTCTCGCATGTGCGGAAACCCCTATTGGCAGCCCCTTTTAAATGTCCAAAATTTCGGGGTTTCTTCACTCTTATCCATCTTCACCCTCCATTAGAGAGCTTTTGAGCTAGGGGAAAGGCTGTCCAAGAATCTTATCATCTAAGGTTAGTAATTTCTCTCCAAATTTCCAATTATACATAGAATTCAACTAGTTTAACTCTTAAAAATATCAAAATCATAAAATTTGACATAAATTCTAGGGCTTTGGATAATTGGTGAGTTATCCATTCGAGACCATGAATTCTTGTATAAACCACATAACTTCGATCCTTAGACTCCGGGTAATTGATTCCTTTTCGAAATCCGAACGTGTGGGCCGGGGTCAAATTTTGGAATCGTAGGAAGAATGTTTTGAAATATATAATTAGGCTATGGGTTTGATGTATTGAGCCATTATTGATATACTTGGGTTGATTATGTCTAGATAATACCGTTCCGGAGTCGGATTCTAAAGGAAAGGCTGTGATTGAGGCTTAACTTGCATTTTTGGAGCCGAGGTAAGTGTTTGGCCTAACCTTAGCTTGAGGGATTAGGTATAGAGTCTTATTTGCTATGTGTAATTCATGTCCAACGTATAGGCGGGGTGACGAGTGCCTATATGTTGCGGTCAAGCATGCCCGTGAGTCAACTGTGATGAATCGTACTATGTTCTTAATATTCTCCGTACTATGAGTAGTTGGTGATTTAGAAGTGATACCTTGATGTTGTTTCATGACGTGGGGAGTTATTGTTTTATTTTTGTCAGTTGAGGCTTTACTGTTGAAACTGTATTTCTGATGCGAGGTTGGTTATAGCTGAGACCCTTGCCGGGCATTTGTTGAATTATTAATTGATGATTTCTCCTTGCCGGGACGATAGAATTTTATTGACTATTTCCATATACTTGAGACTTCTAATTGTTGATTTTCGCATTATATTATTGCTTGTTTGTTATTTATCACACGAGGGGACATGCCATGTTGATCGTTTATTATTTGTTCCACGAGGGGACATGCCGTGCTGATTGTTTGTTATTTATCACACGAGGGGACATGCCGTGTTGATCGTTGATTATTTATTGCACGAGGGGACATTCTGTGCCGAGTGTTACTATTTACGCACGAAGGGATATTCCATGTCGAGTGTTACTATTTACGCCCGAGGGGACATTATGTGCCGAGTGTTACTATTTAGCACGAGGGGACATTCAGTGCCGAGTGATTGTGAGGTTATGCATGAGGGGACATGTCGTGCCTTTTGCTGCTCATTATCTGTTTTGAGAAGTTAAATTCCTTTTTTTTTTTTTACTTTTACATTTCAGTTATTACTCTGTTCTACTGTGTTAGCATTTTGTTGCCCCTTTTACCCCCAACATGTTCTCCCCGTATCTGTCTTACTTGCTTATTTCCGTCGACATTTTCCTGTTATTATATAGAATTGTACAGGTACATATATTGTTGTCGGTCCTAGCCTTGTCACTACTTCGCCTAGGTTAGGCTCGACACTTACTCAGTACATGGGGTCGGTTGTACTGATGCTACACCTGCACTTCTTTATGTTGTGCTGACTACGCAGCCGGACCCGGTGGTCACTGACGGTCGGAGCTTTCCTTCAGTTCATACAGGAGACATCGAGGTAGACCCGCAGACGTTCGTGGGCCTTGGCATCACCTTCTACCCTTCACTTTCAGCTCTGTCTTATCTTATAGTTCAAAGACAGTCATATGTACTTATTTTTATACCTTTGTTTTAGTAATCTCTTAGACAGTTCGTGAGTATGTGACACCAGTTCTGGGTTATAATATATGGGTTTTACTTCGAAGCTTGCCATATTATCTTTTTGTAATTCGTTAACTTTCATATTATTAATCATAGTTGCCCTTGTCATCCTGTTCATTTTAGTTGTTATGAGTTTTATTTAGTTCAAACGTCGGCTTGTCTAGCGGGTTCAATGTTAGACGCAGTCATGGCCCGAAGGTGGGATTGCGGGTCGTGACAAATAAAAACAAAAAGAGAAAAGATAAAGTTGAATCCAAAGTGCAGAAATGGGGAAGACATGGACTATTCAGGACGAGATTGAAGTCATCCGTTCGGTATATCCTACCTTGATCCGAGGAACGATAAGATGAAACCAGCACATGCGGCTAACAAGCATCAAGATCCAGGTCAGAGTCAGCAAAAGGCAAAGACTCAAGACCAAGTCTTAGATAAGAATCTTGTAACTAGCAGCTGATATGTTTAGTTAGTCTTCTGTTTTGTTACTTTGGTGTAATAATGAGATCAACAGCAGTAATAGCAGCAACCGCAGTGAAACCACAGTTACCCGGTAGTCCCAGCTACCAAAACTTCCAGAACTACGCTGACCTGATTCCTTTATAGCCAAGGATATGTAGGCAACCTTTGAAGCAGGGTTCAGTCAAACATTTCGAAAGCGCTTCACAATGGAGTATATGAATGGGTAAAGTTGTTCATGACTGCTCATTTTATCTTTTCCCGAAAACTCTTAGTAGTTCCGAGCAAAGAGGGGCAGTTGTGAGCACGTGATTTTTTACCTACCATATAGTCCTACAAAAACTCAATAAATTATTTAGTTTTATGATTTTTATTGAATTTCAGTGCTATTTGTGAATTAATTGTGCATTTGCATATTCATAATTTATATATTTTTAAAATTATTAAAATTGCATCACTATTATCTAAGAATAATGAACTTATTACTTGTAATTAATTGAATTAAATAATAGACGAATGGTGGTTATTTGATGTAATATAGTTTTAACAACTAATTACTAAAAAATCAATCATTTTATACAATAAATCATAGATTTAATTAGGAATATAAAATTAGTTGTTTTATTCTTAATTAATCTTTGATTAGATGAAAATAAGATTTAGAATTAATTATTACATTTTTAGATTTAATTAAGTTTGAGTTTAATCAAATTAATTAGGTCAATTAATTAAAAGAACCAATTTGGACCTGCTTTGAAAATCACCCAGGCCCAACCTTGCCTTTGTATCACATCCAGTGACCCAAGCCCAATTAACTCAAACTCGATCGGCCCCCTTTGTTCCAAAACGACCCCGTTTGTTTAAGTGAAGTGATCCCAGCCGTTGATCACAGTAGATCAAACGGCTGGGAACTCCCCAAGCCCCAAGTATATATCTATTCCAAAACACCCCCTTACCCCCATTTGTAAAGTTTAATACCCCTCAGAAGACACCCACCCCTCCGTCTCTCTTGTCTCTCAAAGACCCGCTTATCTCCGTCGTCCCCCGCCCTAATTCCGCCGGCCGGAAATCGCCTTCGTCGGCGGAGATCAACCAAACACCACCAAATTTTCACCACACAATCTCCTCCTCCTCCTCAATCATCTCCTACCATCAATTTCACCAAAAACCCACCCAAAATTCTCCAATTTCAAATCTGAAAAATGAAAACCCTAGTTTCCACCTACCCGTTGATTTGAAGACCCTCAATAACTCCCACTTACATGGGTCGATAGCTCTTTGAGGGCTATCAATTCATGTGGGTTTGGGTTATTTTCAAACCCACCGGAGTCCGGTCCAACTCCGGAAAATCGCCGGAATCCGGTCAAAATCTTCAAACTGGTACCTCCCCCCCTTCCTTTGTATCTTTTCTTTAGTTTTTCAAAATAAATCATATATGTGTGTCGCTGTTTAGTCTATATTATGCTAAAACGTCATTGTTTTCGTCTTCGAAATGTAATGCTGCTTTCTTTTTCTTCCTAATTAATGTAGCTCTAAAATTTGTTTCCATACATGCTATTGAATGTATTTGGCAGCCTTGTCTAGGTTTAGATTATCCATTGTCAATTTCTAATTAGGGCTCATCAAGTGTTGGTATATAATTAATCATCAATTAAGTAGGAGTTTAGGGATTCACTTGAATTAGGTGATTCTTTTGTCTGTCTGGAATTTTGTTTTAAATCTTTATGACTGATTTTACCTGTCTAGGTAATAATTTTTAATTGTTCCATGTTGATTTAACTAAGACCTGATCTCTGCCTTTCTTTGGTTTATTGCTGATTCTGCTTATTATTAAGTGAATATTAATTTAGGATTCTTTCTTTTGAATATTAATTGTTTCATGCCTAAGAACTATTAGCCCTTTTTAGGATTAATTAATTAGGAAACTAGTTAACTTTGAACCAGTAAATGGTCGTGAATTAACTTAGCTTAATCCCAAACTCAAGGTTAAGCAGATTTAAAAGATAACCTTTGAGAAGAGATGATTAACTAAGGCCTAAATTATAGTTAAGATAATTAGTTAGGTTTAATTAACTGAAGAAAATCAATTAACCTAAGTTAAAGAATTAAGCTGACTAACCTCAATTAATTTAATTAAACTGAGATTATTAACCTAACCTAAACCCGAGGTACTAAAAAGTAGTAATAAAAACAAAAGGGACCAAAACAAATCTGAAACTTAAGTTGAGAACCTTCTAGAAGGAGGTTATGCGTAATACAGTAAAGTTATTAGATAATTTTGCTAAGAAAAAGGTTAAAAAATATCAGAACATTCTAGAGTAGGCCAGCTGGAAGAAAATCTGTTAGAAAAGATTCCCTTATCCCTTATTTTCAAGGAATGGGCACATGCGAAATGAGGGGAGGGTCTGCTCTATATAAAGGGACTCTCATTGTCTGAAAAAAGGGGATGAAAATACCTTTTTTTAACACTAAAATACCTTTTTTTTTACACTGAAATACCTTCTTTCAGACTCTTTTTACATTCATTTAGCTACTGAAAACATTGAAAAACACATAAAAATTTAGAGTAGTTGTTATTCATGAGAAAATTTCAAAAGATATTAGTAGAACAAAAAGTCTGATTTCTTTTCGAAAGTGCATCAAGAATCTGCTTGGGTTTTCAGCCTTGGTTCTCCTCCAGTTTCTGATTTTTACTCATCTGGGTTTATTTCTTGGGAGCTGTGTTGGTTTGAGGTTGCTGTTTGTTTGCTGCCTGATTACTCTTTCTTCTAGCTGAATTTTCTCTTGGCCTGACCTTTATTTGGTCAGGATTTTCGGTTACCTTTCTCTTCAAACAAGGTATGTAACAACTTGACTTTATTGAAATGCTCAAATCTGAATTTTGTTCTCTTTCTTTGTTGTCTAAATCCTTCTCATATAGCTGAATCTTCTCTTCCTTTGTTTTTGGTATGAAAATATGAAATGTGATTGGTTAATATGCTGGTAAATGAATCTGAATAAGTGTTGTCTATAAAATACATGAATCCTTGGAATCATTCTGTTTAGTTGTGTTTAAGTCTTATTGGTTTCAGAATGCATTGAGTTTGTGTAGTTAAAATAAGTTAGATGTTTTGTTTTGTGTTTGCCTCAGCCCCTACTAAAATTACTTGCACTAGGGTAGATGAATTTGACCTTCTAAGGTCAAATTATGTCACGACCCGAAATTCTGCCTTCAGGCCGTGACTGCGTCTAACGTTGAACTCGCTAGACAAGCCAACGTGTAAAATTACACTATCATCTTAATACAGAATTAACAGAAATAACTAGACACAATTTATATTTTTTAACAACAAAAGTAGATAGGTTTCGAGACTAAGTGATGATAGCAAAAATACAATCGGTTGCAACAATCCCAGAACCTGGAGTCACTAACTCACGAACTGTCTATAAGAGTGCTAAATACAAAGTCTGAAGAAAATAATACATGAACTGTCTCAGAAACTAGGAGATAAACAAGACAGGATAGGAAAAATAGGGATAGAGGAGACGCCAAGGCCCACGAACGTCTGCGTGTCTATCTCGAAATCTCCGGGGTGGAGTGAAAGATACTCCCTCTAACGGTGTCCACTGGGTCCGGCAGCGGGATCTGCACAACATAAAGAAGTGCAGGTGTAGCATCAGTACAACCGAACCCATGTACTGAGTAAGTGCCGAGCCTAACCTCGGCCGAAGTAGTGACGAGGCTAGACTTGACAACGATAATTTACCTGTACAGTTCTACAAGATATAGCACAGACAAAGGCAGGAATAACCAGATAAGCATGGGATATGGGAGCAGTTAATGGGGGTAATAAGTGAGAGATAAGAACAATTAATTAACACATAGGAGAAAGCAAGAGAGCTAATTAACAAGAATGCTAACGTAACAAGTATAAATGCGAGCAATGTGTGTAATGGCACGGCATCACCCTTCGTTCTTTTACTCTCTTTCTCACAATACGATGTATGATATAAGATAATATAAATCATGGCACGGCATCAACCTTCGTGCTTTTAATCAATGTGAATTATGGCACGACATCAACCTTCGTGCTTTTACTCTCTTCCTCACTATGCATTTTATGATGTAATCAATGTAAATCATGGCACGACATCACCCTTCGTGCTTTACACTCTTCCTCACCAAAATAATGGCAAATATAAAATGGAAAAGAATGTAGCATAGTGGAAATACACATCATAATCACCCAGCAAGGGGAGAATATCAGTAAATATCATAACAATTGCCCGGCAAGGGTCTCAGCTATAACCAATCCTTTCAATTATATCTCTTAACAAACTAGGTCCTCAATCGAACAATCATATCACAAGTTTATTAACAAGGATTTTCAGCAAACAATTAACTTCCAAGTAGAAACAATTTTCATAATATAATGAATATGGAAGTAATAACAAGAATTTCATCAAAATAGACTTACGGGCATGCTTGACACACAATGCATAGGTACTCGTCACCTCACCTATGCATTGAACATGATAGACACATAGCACATAGTACACAATACATATTCCCTCACCAAAGTTAGGTAAGACACTTACCTCGGGTCCAAGAATAGCAATTCAAGCCTCTAATACCGCCTTTTCTTTTGAATTCAACTCCGAAACGACAATATCTAGACATAATTAACTTATTAACATCAATGATGACTCATTAATAAAATCCCATAGCCTAAATATACAATTCCTAGCATTCTTCCAAAATTACCAAAATTGACCCCAGGCTCGCTTGGTCCAAACACGAGGCTCGGACCAAAACCCGATTACCCATACCCCCACGAGTCCAAATATATAATTTGTTTTGAAATCCGACCCTAAATTGAGGTTGAATTACCCAAAATCCCATAAACCCTAACTCTACCCCAAACCCCTAATTCCTACTTTGATTTTAAGATTTTAGGCCTAGATTCTAGTGATTAGGGAAGAAAAATGGAAGAAATTGGTGTTAGGAACACTTACCCAAATGGTTATGGAGGAGAAAAAGGCTTGGAGGTCTTCAATGGGGCTTGGAGAAGAAGAAGGAAGTGAAAATTATGAAAATCCCGTATGGTATTATGTTTTTGGGGTATTTTAATAACTGGGCAAAAATACCCTTCGCGTTCGTGGGCCCCTGGCCACATTCGCGAAGGGTCGACTATCCTGACCTACGCGTTCGCGAGGACCAGGCCGCGTCGCGTAGGTTTGACTCTACAGACCTTCGCGTTCGCGAGCCTATGGCCGCGTTTGCGAAGCACTACGCTACCCAGCCCCCCGACCTCACCCTAACCCTACGCGTTCGCACCCCTTGGGACACGTTCGCGTAGAGACACCATTCGGTGCTCCGCGTTCGCGTCTCCCTCTATGCGTTCGCGTAGAGTAAAACCCAGGCCACCATAATTTACCCTTCGCGTTCGCGAAGGGTATTACACCAGACACCGGCAAATTCATCAAAAACACCAGATTTTTCCACTTTGCACACCCCGTTAACTACCCGAAACTCACCTGAGCCCTCGAGACTGATAACTTGGATTTTTTCCTCGTTTTCCGTTCCTCTATACCAGAGTTTTAGATATAATTGTACTCAGAATAGCCCCGAAATCTTACACGTTGTGCTTGTTGCAGGATTGAACCATAAATGAGGACACGTAATCTAGAACATGCTCAAAACAGGAGTGAATCCGACACAAGATCGAAGACAACAAAATGTTATCCGGCAAAAGGCCACCGCGGTGGCTGACTTCAGAGGACCATCAGAAAAGGAAATGCTACTTCGCGGCCGCGGTCATGGTTTCGCGGTCCGCGAAGATCAACTTTAGAGAACCAGCAGGCAAGGCAAGGCTACTTCGCGGCCGCGATCATGGTTTCGCGGTCCGCAAAGATCGAGTTCAGAGAACCATTTCCAAGGCAAAAATCCACCGCGGCCGCTGTCCTAATTTCGCGGTCCGTGGTAGAGAGTAAAGCACGAAGGGTGATTCCATTCCATGATTTACATTTCTTTACATTATACATTGCATAATGAGGAAGAGAGTAAAAGCACGAAGGGTGATGTCGTGCCATGATTTACATTGCACAGTGAGGAAGAGAGTAAAAGCACGTAGGGTGATGTCGTGCCATTATTTACATTGTTTTACATTATACATTGCATAGTGAAGAAGAGAGTAAAAGCACGAAGGGTGATGTCGTGCCATTATTTAACTTGCTTTCATTCATACTTATTAAGCTATTATTCTTGTTGATTTGTTTCCTTGTATTCTGCTATTTGTTCAGTTATTCATTTTTATCTCCCACTTGTTACCCCCCCCCCATTAATTACCCCCGAATCACCATGCTTATCTGTTTATTCCTGCTCTTTTCCATTAGATATATTGTAGAGTCGTACAGGTAAATGATTGTTGTCAGGTCTAGCCTCGTCACTACTTCGACCGAGGTTAGGCTCGGTACTTACTCAGTACATGGGGTCGGTTGTACTGATGCTACACCTGCACTTCTTTATGTTGTGCAGATTATGCAGCCGGACCCAGTGGACATTGATAGAGGGAGTGTCCTTCAGTCCACACCGGAGACTTCAACGTAGACCCGCAGACGTCCGTGGGCCTTGGCGTCACCTCTATCCTTATCCTTCAGTTCTGTCTTGTTTTCTTTATAGTTCAAAGACAGTTTATGTATTTATTTCTCAGACCTTTGTATTTAGCAATCTCATAGACCATTCGTGAGTTAGTGACTCCAGTTTCTGGGTTATGTTTAACGGGATAGGTTTCGAGATTTATCATTTGGATCAGAATTTACATAACTTTCGTATTTTAAATATAATTGTCCTAGCTATTCCTGCTTATTTTAGTGTTAATAAGTTAATATAATTAATACGTTGGCTTGTCTAGCGGGTTCAACGTTAGACGCAGTCATGGCCCGAAGGTGGGATTTCGGGTCGTGACAGGGGCTGAGCAACTTGAAGATTCTACTAATATATTTCAATGTATCTCGCTGTATTTCCATGTATTTCATTGTATTCATTGTCTTTTTTTCATTGCATTTCAATGTATCTCATTGTATTCCGTATTTCATTGTATTCAGTGTCTCGCTGTATTCCATGAATGTATTCATATATTTTTTTTATTAATATAATTTATGTATTCAGATGTATATATGTATTTAAATTGCTCTGTTTTTGTTGTATTTATCGGCTGGAAAAAATATTCAGCATATTTCTCTGAAGATTGCTATATTTTTGGGGTGTTTTTCGGTTGAGAATCTTTTTTATAGCTGGAAATACAAATTTTGTGTGTTATAATTGAGTGTCTTGAGTTATATTAGGAGTCTATTATGTTAATAGATTCACTTTCCGTTTAATAACATCTGAATAGACCATGAATTGTGTTATTTACGTTACTGTATTCACAAATATATATCGTGAATACAGTCGAATACAATAATTTGTCTAGCTGTAATCCCATGTTTCACGCCGTGAATACAGTCGAATACAAATATTTGTCTAGCTGTAATCAGGGGCGTATCTAGCATAGAAGTAACGGGTTCAACTGAACCTATAACTTTCGACGCGGAGCATTAATTTTTGTAAAATTTATTAAAATTGCAACAAATAATAGATTTTAACCCATAACTTTAAAAATATAGTAAGGTCAATGCTAAAAATCATTAAGGCTCAACCCATAGAATTTAAATTCTGGATCCGCCTCTTGTTGTAATACCTTATTTCACGCCTAGAAATGATACTGTATTCATGAATACAATAGCTTAAATACATCTAATACACTCAAAAAACGTGAGAGCAGAGCTATAGGACGTGATATAGTAAATGGTAGCTACAACTAGCTAATAACCTGTGAAAATTTCTCATAATTAAACATGGTAAGACATTCCAGCAAACCACACAATGAGATATTAATTCAAACTTTCATAACAAAGAAACTCTTAAGATTAATGCAATTAACGTGACATGATATTATACCATTCGTGATTAAAAAATGAACTAAGGAAAGGAAAAGGACCTTTCTTGAATATGAGCTTTGATTTAACAATTTGAAACTCCAAATAAACAACAGGACACACGAACAGAGAAAGCCTCAACATCGAACTCGTCGGAAAAAAACTTGCACCTCACTGAACTAGACTGGAACTTGGACGAAGCTCAAGGATAGTGTTTGGACTGATTTTTGAAGTTGTTTTTTTAGTTGTTCAACAGCTATTTTGGCTGCAATTTGGGTGGGATTTGAGCTGGTTTTATGGAGGTCTTGGGGATGCTTTTTACTGAAATTTTGCTGGGTTTGGGGGCTATTTTTTAGCTGTTTTTTGCTGTTGTTTGAGGGTATTTTTGGGGTGGTTTAAGGTTGGTTTTGGGAAAGCTTTTCACCTCGTTTTTTGGGCTGTTTTTTTTTTACTGATTTGAATGTGTTTTGGGACCGTTTTGGTTCTTTTCTAGCTGTGTTTTTTGTCTGGTTTAGTTGCTAGTTTTGCTGGGTTTTTGGATTGGATTTGAGATGGTTTTTGTGATGAGAGAGAGACGATTCTAAGAGGTTTACAGGGGTCTTTGGATGGTGTTACCTGGTGAGAATAAAAGGCGAAGAAGATGAGTTTTTCTGTGCTTTCATGGTGAAGATATGGAGGAAAAATGGTGTTTTAATGGTGGAGGGTTGATGCGTTCTCGCTTGGGGAAGAAGAAGGTCCTTTGCTACTGCCCTCTTTTTTTGTGTTTTTGTGTGTTCATTTTTCTTATACGGAAAGTAATACTTGGATAGCACGGTGTATGTACTACGGATAAAGACGAGTATTAAGTCACATTTTTTCTTTTTTAAGATTAAGACGTCTAAATCTGAATACATATCGGAATATCATGATGTGTATTAATATTAAGACATCTGAATCTAAATACACGTCTGAATATTAATATGTGTTTTAAGATTTGAATACTAAACGGTGAAGACTATTTGTTTTTTAAACATCCGAAGATATATAATTTATTTTTATTTAAAAATTAACAAACATAAATTCAAATAACATACTAATAAAACTTATATTCTCTATAATATATATATATATATATAGGGTAGTTGGTGGTGGTGATTACTAATGAAGGTGCTTGTGAGTGCCGACTAGAAGCGGTGGTTGGTGGTGATTTTTTTGTTGATGGTGGTGGTTCTGGGTAGTAGCTAGCGGTGATTGGTAGCGATAACGATTATGGTTGAGGATGGTGTTGGTGGATGGTTGTAGTTAATAATGTTGGGTGATGGTGGTGGTTGTGGTTGTGATTGAGAAATGTGATGATAGGTGGTGGTAGTTCATATAGGTGGGCGGTGCCGGCTATAGTTATTATGGTGATAGAGTGGTTGGTGGTGATAGTTGAGGTGGGTGAGGGTGTGGTTATAGTTGAGGATAATGGTGGTGGTGGGTGGAGGTAGTGGTGGAGACTATGGTTGAGGATGGTGGTGGTAGTTGATAATGGTGGCCGATGGAGGCTATGTTGAGGATGGTGGTGGTGGTTGATAATGGTCGGCGGTAGCGACAGTTAGTAATGAATGTGGATCATAGTATCTTAATGAAATTAAGCTCTATTATAGATCTTAATCATACAGACCTATTCAGACTCATTAAGTAGATGTGAAATAAAAAAACGAACACACTTAATGATAAAGCTTCAGACGATAAAACCAAACGCACCCTATATATGAGATTTGAATAATTAAGAACCAAATCTCCATTAGGTGCAAACAAATGAGGGCCTTATTCAGTTTGGTGTATATGAATAGAAACTGAAAGCAAAAGAAAATGCTCGTGTGTTGGAACATTCCGTCCATATTCGTGACTGCGTGTGACAGCAAAATATTTATATCCATATCTATATATCTATATCTATATAGTATATTAAAAGCACGAATGTAACGACCCAACCGGCCGTTTTGTGTATTCAGACCCCGATTCCCCAAATAATACTTCCCGTAGCGGCTTATCGTGATTTGTGACTTGCGGAGATGGGTGGTTCGGGATTTGGAAGTGTTTAGAATAGTATAGGAACACTTGGTTCCTTAAGGTTGGCTTTTAAGGCCAAGTTTGACTTCGGTCAACATTTTGAGTAAACGACCTCGGAATCGAGTTTCGACGATTCCAATAGCTTCGTATGATGATTTCGGACTTGTACGTATGTCCGGAATGGGTTTTGGATGACTCGAGAGTGTTTCGACGCCAAATAGCGAAATAGAGTTTCCTTAAGTTTGAAATTTTGTTTGGAATGTGGTTTTATCTTATCGAGGTCCGAACGGAATTCCTAGACTAGCAATAGTTTCATTATGTCATTCATGACTTGCCTGCAAAATTTGGTGTCATTCCGAGTAGTATAGATCGGTTCGGCGCATTGAAACCTAATTCAAGAACTTAGAAAATCTTAAGTTTGATCCTAGGGGATTTGAGGGGTGACTTTGAGATTTAGCGTAGTTTTGGGTGTTCTGAAGGCTCGAGTGAGTCCGTATTATGATTTAGGACTTGTTGGTATAATTGGAAGGGGCTCGGGTGGGCCCAGGTGCCTCCGGACACCACACGAGGCCAAAAACCAGCTGAAAATGCAGCTGGTGCACCTGATCTGGTGTGACCACAGGTGCGGTTGCCCAGCCGCAGGTGCGAGACCGCTCCTGCGGTCCCAGCCTCGCAGGTGCAGGTCCAGCCTTTCCTGTCCAATTCCGTAGGTGCGGACCTTCTCTCGCAGGCACGACCTCGCAGGTGCGGACCCGCCAGTGCGGAAGTCCCTTCGCAGGTGCGGTCCGAGGCCCCCTTGGCCTTCTTCGCAAGTGCAACCGCTTTGCCGCAAGTGCGGTCCAATGGCCGCAGGTGCGAGAATCACTGAAGGCAGTGGTTCATTTAATACGGGATTCCCCCATTTTTCACCATTTTCTTCCCCACCATTGGCTATTTTGAGAGCTTCCAAGAGGGTGTTCGGCCTAGCTACTAAGAGGTAAGTAACTTTCATTTAAATGTTAGATTATTACAACAAAACTTAGGTAGATTAACGTCTAATTAGTTGAATCCAAGGGGTTAGAGTAGAAACCTAGGGTTTATGAATTTTGGGGAAATTCACCATCTTTTTCACCATGAAACCTTATGAAAATTATATAATAATGATCCTTAGGCTATGAGTGGGTGTTTCCTTTGAAATGTTTCGGAATCCGAGCATGTGGGCCTTGGGGTGTATTTTGGGATTTCTTCAAGAATAGTTAATTTACTAAATAAGTAGGAGAATTTCCATACTTTGAGCATGCATGGACGTATTTATATATCATTTGACTAGTTTCGAGTCCTCGGGTGTAAAGTTTGGAGTTTCAGGCGTGTTTTTGGCTGGGAAGTAGATTCTACGCGAGGTGAGTCTCCTTTCCAACCTGGTAAGAGGGAATTGTCCCCATAGGTAAATGTAAATGATTGAATTGTCCTTATTTACGGGGGCTACGTATGCGCAAAGTGACGAGAGTCCGTGCGAAGCTACTACTCTGTTGCGTCGGGTAGAATTTAGGATTTCACAAGCATGCCTTTATGTGCCATACCTGTATCTCTACATGTGCTCCTAGTTGCTTATTATTCTTGAAGTTACATGAGCATTTAGGAAGCTATGTGTAAGTTTAAGTGCATACATCTATGAATGCAAGAATAATCCATGATAAGTTCCTGAATTGCCTGATAAAACATGTGTATGTCTACGAGCACCCGTGTCGTATGTATGATTCGCGAGCGGGGTAGCCCTATATTTATGTCAACTGCGTCGCATGATCGATTCGCGAGCGGGGTAATAGATGCATCTATGGTTCGTGCCGCTCGACCCTCGGCAGTGCACATTTATTTTCGCGTCGCTTCAGCCGTACGCTTCGGCATGTTATATGCTATGTAATTGACTGAGAGTCTTGTTATTATTAAATAAATTACCCCACGTGTAAGGGGAACTTGAGACTTTTTTGATAATTACTATATGACTCATGAGAATAAATTGCAGTTTTACATAATTGATAGCTTCATGCCTTAGCGATTTTCTTGACTACTCTTCTTGTCTAGCTTTATGTAATCATATTATTGGTTATTGACCCTAGTAAGTATCACGTCTACTTCTCGTCACTACTTCTTAGATTTTAGACGGGATACTCACTGGGTACATATTTGTTTATATGTACTCATGCTACACTTATGTACTTAACTGTACAGGTTCTGAGGTTGTTGCACCTGGTCACCATTCGGGTGTTCGTCGCTGAGAGTATTACCGGGATTTGACTACACAGTGAGCTGCTCTTCCTGGCGTTTTCCCCAGCAGCACTGTGGAGTTTCCATTATTGTTGAACATCCTGTCTACCCTTCCAGACAATTGTACATCTATTTTGTGTAATTTTTTTGTATATTCCACTAGCCGCCTGTGAACTTGTGACACTAGGTCTCGGCACATGTAGTTGATTCACTAGTGTTATGCTACTCTATTTTTTGCGGGCAGGAATTTTTTTTTGTTACTTTAAATTACATTGCCTCACTTCCTCGCTTTCATTTAAGGACTGCTTAAATTAAAACTGGGTAAGTATTTAAACATCTCGTCTGTTTAAGTAATTTTGTTAGTAACTAGTGTTGGCTTGCCTGACTCCGGTGTTGGGCGCCATCACAACCTGAGTAGGAATTTGGGTCGTGACAACATGGTATCAGAGCTCTAGGTTCACGTAGGTCTCACATGTCACAGGAAAACCTAGTATAGTCTTGCGGATCGATACGGAGACGTCTGTATTTATCTTCGGGAGGCTACAGGGTGTTAGGAAAACCTCTCTTTATTCTTATACTATCGTGCAGTCGATGGGCTTACTAAATCTCACTCTTCTATTCTCTCACAGATGGTGAGGACTCGTGCAACTGATATTCCAGGCCGGGGAGATGCCGTTACCCCCGTAGTCCCAGGATTTGGCAGAAGCCGGGGGAGGGCACCGACCCGAGGTAGGGGACGAGGGCGTCCCAGAGTTACTCCATTAGCACCTCTAGAGGATCCTATCCCTGAGGAGCGGGGTGAGGTGCCCCCGGCAGATCCAGCTCCGATGGATTTTGCGATAGCACAGGGCTTCCAGGAGGTCATGGGCCGTATGATGCGGTTCATGGATACTATGACTCAGGCTGGTTTATTTCCACCGGATCCTGCTACATCTCAGGCGGGAGGGGTAGTTCAGACCCCTACCACCCAGGCTGCGGGTCATGCAACGGCAGTATATCAGACTCCGGGTACTCTGCCCGCAGGTGGAGCACAGCCAGCAGTAGCACCAGAGCTTAGACCAGCTGCGGACGACAATCCGCATAAGTTACTTGATAGATGGACTCGATTGCACCCTCCTGTTTTCGGAGGTGAGAGGGGCGAGGATGCCCAGGACTTTATTGATAGGTGCAGGGACAGACTGCATAACATGAGGATTTTAGAGTCCCACAGAGTTGATTTCACTACTTTTCAGCTAGAGGGCAGGGCCCGCAGATGGTGGGAGTCATTCATCCTGGGTAGGCCAGCAGGTTCCCTTCCTCTCTCATGGGAACATTTCACTCAGTTGTTCCTGGACAGGTATATTCCACCCTCTGAGAGGGAAGAGCTGCGGTACCGGTTTGAGCAGCTGGAGCAGGGACAGATGACAGTGACGGATTACAAGGCTAGGTTTTCAGAGTTGTCCCGTCATGCCCTCATGATTCTTCCTACGAATGCTGAGAGAGTGCGGAGATTTCTAGTTGAGCTGCACTCAAGTATTAGGGCCAACATGGCCCGAGAGGTGGACATGGGTACTCCTTATTAGCTTGTGGTCGAGATAGCTCGCTGGATCGAGGGTTACCAATTGAGGGGCAGAGAGCAGGGTCAGCAGGATAAGAGGGCTAGATTTTCGGGATATTTCAGAGGCTCCCCAGGCGAGGGCAAGGGTCAGTTCAGCAGAGGCCAACCTAGCTGGCCTCCATACTCAGCTACTCCACCACCTCCCCGTGGTGTTCCAGTGAGGCCTTACTTCAGTGCCATGCCGGAGAGTTCTTACCGCCCACCAGCCATTCAGGGTTCCTCCGGCGGGTATTCAGGTTATCAGGGTTCTCCCAATCCTTACTTCAGTGCTATGCTAGAGGTTTCTCACCGTCCCCCATCTATTCAGGGTTCTTCTTCTTCAGGGAAGCAGGCCATGCCTTCAGTGATATGCTCTGAGTGTGAATATTCAGGCCATATGAGGAGGACTTGTCCCAGACTTCGGGGCAAGGCTGTTCAGCAAAGTTATCAGCCTACATACTCAGCACCGGCTCTCCGTCCACCCATAGGTGGAGGACAGGCTGGTAGAGGTCCTCCTAGAGGTGGAGGCCAGTCGGGGGGAGCCCAACTAGCTCCTATTCCATTCACCGGAGGTCAGTCTTTGGGTACTCCAGCCAGATTCTATGCTATTCCGGCCCGAGCAGATGCAGTTCCCTCAGACGCCGTGATCACATATACTATTTCAGTATGTGGTAGGGAGGCATCAGTGCTATTTGATCCAGGATCTACTTATTCTTATGTGTCAGCTTTATTTGCTTGTTTTCTGGATGTTCCTTGTGAGTCCTTAGATTCTCCTATATATGCGTCCACTCCTGTGGGCGATTCTGTGGTGGTAGACCGGGTCTATCAGTCTTGTGTGATCACCTTCTGTGGGTTCGAGACTAGAGCGGACCTTCTATTGCTCGACATGGTGGATTTTGAGATTATCCTGGGCATGGATTGGCTATCTCCCCATCATTCTATCTTGGATTGCCATGCCAAGACGGTTACTTTGGCCATGCCCGAGTCGCCTAGGCTGGAATGGAGAGGTTCCTCAGTTAGTGCGGCCAGTAGAGTTATTTCCTTCCTGAAGGCTCGACATATGGTCGAGAAGGGTTGTTTGGTATATCTTTCTTATGTGCGGGACACCACCGTCGAGCTTCCGACGATGGATTCAGTGCCAGTTGTTCGATAATTTGCGGATGTCTTTCCTTCAGACCTTCCGGGCATGCCTCCGGAACAAGATATCAATTTTTGTATTGAGGTAGCTCCAGGCACTCAGCCTATTTCTATTCCCCCGTACCGTATGGCTCCGAAGGAGTTGAAGGAGTTGAAAGAGGAGCTTGAGGAGTTGTTGACTAAGGGGTTTATCAGACCGAGTGTGTCGTCGTGGGGTGCTCCGGTTCTATTTGTAAAGAAAAAAGATGGGTCTATGCGGATGTGTATTGATTACCGCCAGTTGAACAAAGTAACTATTAAGAACAAGTATCCATTACTGCGCATCGATGATTTGTTTGACCACCTGCTGGGTGCCAGGGTGTTTTCTAAAATTGACTTGAGATCGGGGTATCATCATCTGAAGATTCGGGCTTCTGATGTTCCGAAGACTACTTTTCGTACGAGATATGGCCATTATGAGTTCCTAGTGATGTCCTTCGGCTTGACTAATACCCCGACAACATTTATGGACTTGATGAACATGGTTTTTAGGCCGTATATTGATTCCTTTGTCATCGTCTTCATTGATGACATTTTGATTTACTCACGTAGCATGGGAGAGCACGAGAAACATTTGAGAGTTTTGTTTCAGACCGTGCGAGAACAGAAGCTATATGCTAAGTTCTCCAAGTGTGAATTTTGGTTGGACTCCATGGCATTCCTGGGGCATGTGGTATCTAGAGAGGGTATCAAGGTTGATCCTAAGAAGATTGAGGCAGTTCAGAGTTGGCCACGTCCTACTTCAGCGACAGAGATCAGGAGTTTCTTAGGTCTAGCAGGCTACTACCGGCGATTTGTGGAGGGATTTTCATCCATTGCAGCCCCATTGACTAGATTGACTCAGAAGAATGCTCCATTTCGATGGTTTGACGAGTGTGAAGCGAGCTTTCAGAAGCTCAAGATTTCATTGACTACAGCATCAGTTCTAGTATTGCCTTCCGGTTCGGGGATCTATACGGTGTAGTGCGATGCTTCACGCGTTGGCTTAGGGTGTGTACTGATGCAGGAAGGGAGAGTTATTGATTATGCTTTGCGTCAGCTGAAGGTTCATTAGAAGAATTACCCTGTACACGATTTGGAGTTGGCGGCGATTGTTCATGCTCTTAAGATTTGAAGGCATTACTTATATGGGGTGTCTTGTGCGGTTTATACAGACCACCGTAGCCTGCAACACTTGTTCAAGCAGAGGGATCTTAATTTGAGGAAGCGCAGGTGGCTTGAGTTACTAAAGGATTATGACATCACCATTCTCTATCATCCGGGGAAGGCGAATGTAGTAGTAGATGCTTTGAGTAGGAAGGCGGAGAGTATGGGTAGCTTGGCCTATATTGTAGCAGAGGAAAGACCACTAGCCTTGGTCATTCATTCCTTGGCCAATCGCTTGGTGAGATTAGATCTTTCAGAGCCTCGTCGAGTTCTAGCTTATGTGGATGCTCAGTCTTCATTATTGGGGGAGATTAAGGCTCGACAGTATGATGACCCGTGTTTGGCAGAACTATGGGAGACAATGGTTCAGGGTGGTGCCAATGAGGTTACTATTTGCGAGGATGGTGTTCTGAGACTTCAGGATCGATTGTATGTTCCAAATGTTGATGGCCTGAGGCAGAGGATTCTTGAGGAGGCACACAGTTCGTGGTATTTTGTCCATCCTGGTGCTACGAAGATGTATCGTGATTTGAAGCAGCATTTCTGGTGGAGATGGATGAAGAGGGACATTGTGGAGTATGTGGCTAGGTGTCTTAATTGCCAGCAGGTTAAATATGATCACCAGAGGCCAGGGGGCCTACTTCACTAGATGCCCATTCCTGAGTGGAAGTGGGAGCGCATTACTATGGACTTCGTGGTTGGGTTGCCTTGGACGTTGCGGAAGGTTGACACGGTTTGGGTTATTGTGGATAGATTGACCAAATCAGCGCATTTCATCCCTGTGGCTACTACTTATACTTCTGAGAGGTTAGCTCAGATCTACATTCGTTATATAGTCCGGTTGCATGGTGTACCGGTGTCCGTCATATCAGATCAAGGTCCTCAGTTCACCTCGCACTTCTGGAGAGCATTGCACAGAGAGATGGGTACTCAGATAGATCTCAGCACAGCATTTCATCCACAGACGGATGGTCAGTCGGAGCGTACAATTCAGATATTGGAGGACATGCTCAGAGCATGTGTGCTTGACTTTGGAGGCCAGTGGGACCAGTTCTTGCCTTTGACCGAGTTTACCTACAATAATAGTTACCAGTCCAGCATCGAGATAGATCCATTTGAGGCTTTATATGGTCGGCGATGTCGTTCCCCTATCGGGTGGTTTGAGCCTTGTGAGGCTAAGTTATATGGTATAGACCTGGTGAGAGATGCTTTAGAGAAGGTGAAGTTAATGTAGGAGAGGCTCCGCACAGCACAGTCCAGACAGAAGAGCTACACAGATCAGAGGGCACGTGATGTGTCATTTATGGAGGGAGATAAGGTTTTGCTGAAGGTTTCGCCGATGAAGGGTATTATGAGATTCGGGAAGAAGGGCAAGCTGAGCCCGTGGTTCATAGTTCCTTTCGAGGTATTGAGGCGAGTTGGAGAGGTTGCTTATGAGCTTGCCTTACCTCCCAGCTTATCAGGAGTCCATCCGGTATTCCATGTATCCATGCTCAGGAGATACGACGCCGACTTCTCTCACGTTGTTGATTTCAGTACTATTCAGTTAGATGAGAGGTTGGGCTACGAGGAGGAGCCAGTTGCTATTATTGATAGACAGGACCGCCAGTTGAGATCTAAGAGAATTTCTTATGTAAAGGTCCATTGGCGGGGCCAGCTGGTCAAGGAGGCGACTTGGGAGTCCGAGGAGGACATGCGGAGCAGATATCCACACTTATTCAGCAATTCAGGTATGATTCTAAACTCGTTCGAGGACGAACGTTTATTTAAGAGGTGGAGAATGTAACGACCTGACCGGTCGTTTTGCGTATTCGGACCCCGATTCCCCAAATAATACTTCCCGTAGCGGCTTATCATTATTTGTGACTTGCGGGGACGGGTGGTTCGGGATTTGGAAGTGTTTAGAAAAGTATAGGAACACTTGGTTCCTTAAGGTTGGCTTTTAAGGCCAAGTTTGACTTCGGTCAACATTTTGAGTAAACGACCTCGGAATCGAGTTTCGACGATTCCAGTAGCTTCGTATGATGATTTCAGACTTGTACGTATGTCCGGAATAGGTTTTGGATGCCCCGAGAGCGTTTTGGCGCCAAATAGCGAAATAGATTTTCCTTAAGTTTGAAATTTGGTTTGGAATGTGATTTTATGTTATCGAGGTCCGAACGGAATTCCAAGACCGGGAATAGTTCCGTTATGTCATTCATGACTTGCCTGCAAAATTCGGTATCATTCCGAGTAGTATAGGTCGGTTCGGCGCATTGTAACCGAATTCAACAACTTAGAAATTCTTAAGTTTGATCCTAGGGGATTTGAGGGGTAACTTTGAGATTTAGCGTAGTTTTGGGTGTTTCGAAGGCTCGAGCGAGTCCGTATTATGATTTAGGACTTGTTGGTATCATTGGACGGAGGCTCGGGTTGGCCCAGGTGCCTCTCGGACACCACACGAGGCCAAAAACCAGCCGAAAATGCAGCTAGTGCACCTGATCTGGTGTGAACACAGGTGCGGTTGCCCAGCCGCAGGTGCGGGACCGCTCCTGCGGTCCCAGCCTTGCAGGTGCGGGTCTAGCCTTTCCCGTCCAATTCCGCAGGTGCGGACCTTCTCTCGCAGGTGCGGACCCGCCAGTGCGGAAGTCCCTTCGCAGGTGCGGTCCCAGGCCCCCTTGGCCTTCTTCGCAGGTGCGACCGCTTGGCCGCAGGTGCGGGACCGCAGGTGCAGTCCAATGGCCGCAGGTGCGAGAATCACTGAAGGCAGTGGTTCATTTAATACGGGATTCCCCCATTTTTCACCATTTGCTTTCCCACCATAGGCGATTTTGAGAGCTTCCAAGAGGGTGTTCGGCCTAGCTACTAAGAGGTAAGTAACTTTCATTTAAATGTTAGATTATTGCAACAAAACTTAGGTAGATTAGCGTCTAATTAGTGGAATCCAAGGGGTTAGAGTAGAAACCTAGGGTTTATGAATTTAGGGGAAATTCACCATCTTTTTCACCGTGAAACCTTATGAAAATTATATAATAATGATCCTTAGGCTATGGGTGGGTGTTTCCTTCGAAAATTTTTGGAATCCGAGCATGTAGGCCCGGGGATGTATTTTGGGATTTCTTCAAGAATAGTGAATTTACTAAATAAATAGGAGAATTTTCATACTTTTAGCATGCATTGACGTATTTATATATAATTTGACTAGTTTCGAGTCCTCGGGTGTAAAGTTTGGAGTTTCGGGCGCGTTCTTGGCCAGGAAGTAGATTCTACGTGAGGTGAGTCTCCTTTCCAACGTTGTAAGAGGGAATTGTCCCCATAGGTAAATGTAAATTATTGAATTGTCCTTATTTGCGGGGGCTACGTACGCGCAAAGTGACGAGAGTCCGTACGTAGCTACTACTCTGTTACGTCGGGTAGAATTTAGGATCTCACAAGCATGCCTTTATGTGCCATACCTGTATCTGTACATGTGCTCCTAGTTGCTTATTATTATTGAAATTATATGAGGATTTAGGAAGCTATGTGTAAGTTTAAGTGCATACATCTATGAATACAAGAATAATCCATGATAAGTTCCTGAATTGCCTGATAAATTATGTGTATGCCTACGAGCACCTGTGTCGTATGTATGATTCGCGAGCGGGGTAGCCCTATATTTATGTCAACCACGTCGCATGATCGATTCGGGAGCGGGGTAATGGATGCATCTATGGTTCGTGCCGCTCGACCCTCGGCAGTGCACATTAATTTTCGCGTCGCTTCGGCCGTACGCTTTGGCATATTATGTGCTATGTATTTGACTGATAGTCTTGTTATTATTAAATAAATTACCCCACGTGTAAGGGGAACTTGAGACTTTTGTGATAATTACTATATGACTCATGAGAATAAATTGCAGTTTAACATAATTGATAGCTTCATGCCTTAGCGATTTTCATGACTACTCTTCTTGTCTAGCTTTATGTAATCATATTATTGGTTATTGACCCTAGTAAGTATCACGTCTACTTCTCGTCACTACTTCTTCGAGTTTAGATGGGATACTCATTGGGTACATATTTATTTATATGTACTCATGCTACACTTCTGTACTTAACTGTACAGGTTCTGAGGTTGTTGCACCTTGTCACCATTCGGGTGTTCGTCGCTGAGAGTATTACCGGGATTTGACTACACGGTGAGCTACTCTTCCTGGCGTTTTCCCCAGCAGCACTGTTGAGTTTCCATTATTGTTGAACATCCTGTCTACCCTTCCCGACAATTGTACATCTATTTTATGTATTTTTTTGTATATTCCACTAGCCGCCTGTGGACTTGTGACACTAGGTCTTGACACACGTAGTTGATTCACTAGTGTTATGCTACTCTGTTTTATGCGGGCATACATTTTTTTTTTGTTACTTTAAATTACATTGCCTCACTTCCTCGCTTTCATTTAAGGACTTCTTAAATTAAACTGAGTAAGTATTTAAACATCTCGTTTGTTTAAGTAATTTCGTTAGTAACTAGTGTTGGCTTGCCTGACTCCGGTGTTGGGCGCCATCATAACCTGAGTAGGAATTTGGATCGTGACAACTAAGGCACTCAGCAAAATGTTGTTCGCCTTTTTTACCCTTTAAAAATAAAGTTTACATTGAATAAATTTGTAATCTTACTTATCTTCCTAATATTTAGGACTTTTACATCAACTAAAATTCTATTTATTATATCACTTCTTATTTAAACTATGAAAAAAATAAATTTAAAAATCAATGGAGAGTTTACCTTATATAAGTGATTCACTGTAATATGATATGAAAAAAAAAAAAAAAAGCCGAAAATATATTAAAGTTTCAAATATCCTTTCTACCAGGAGTATTTGATTTTGTTTGACCAAAATCACTTATAACTTGAACTTTTCATGCTTCTATTTGTTTATTTTGTTAACATAAATCATAATAACACTGCATAGAATTATCTTACTAAGTTTTCGAGCATTGAAAAATTATTCTTACCAATTAAAAGTATCTCGTCGACTTTTATATTCATTAAATTGGATTGTACGCTAAACAAAATCGTTATTCAGTTACTTTCCTAACAAATAAGACTATCTAATCACATAAAATTTTATTTGCTAAATCTATCGGAAAATATTTTTGGAGGAAACTTCCCTTTCTTTGGAGTCAATGCTGCAGAGCTCCTTCTAGACCTTGCGCAATTCCTTTTGGTTGCACCTGCTTTTTGCACGGTTGTTTTTGAGTTGCACCTGTTTCAGATTTTCAAACAAAGAACAATTTGTTAGTTTGAAACTGTGGTTGGTTTTGCAGCCTTGATTTTCAACTGCTTGATCTCCGTTCTTTTGACGAATATCTCAACCACTTGCTTGCTTGCTGGGGATTGGATTTCATCTCTAATCCCGGGGACCTTGGCTTTCTGGATGGCAATTGGTCACATGGGATCCAACATACTCTTTTTGTTTTGCCTTTGTAGGCCTTTCACTTTTGACTTGTTTTTCTTTTGGATTTCAGAGCATCAGGGGGAGTTTTCGCCCCTCAAATTCTGCTGCAATGGTTAGTCGCGTGGGACTTAACCTTTTCAACTTTATTTCGGCTTTATTGTCCTTTCATTTTTTACCTTTCTTCCAGCTTTAGCTTTAGAGCATTTGGAATATTTCGGCTTTTCAAACCTTGCCGAGACGGTTAGCCACGTGGGACTCAACCTTTAAACTTCATTCACCTTTATAGGCACTTCAATTTGATTTTCTCCTTTCAAGGGTTTTGAGTTTGAAGCATCAGCCGCTATGGCCAACCGAGATCGACTTGATGCCCCTGACGAGGCTGGGCGCCTTTTGCATATTGCCCGTGTCAAATGAGAGCCTTGTAAATCAGTCTTACCATCCTTTCTTTGCCTTAGTTTAGGAATAGAGTTAGGCCGAAAGGGATTCAAAATAAAAATAAATGACATAATGAATTTAAACAAGAGGTGTCCCTTTCGGGGAAAGGAAAGAAGGACTTATCTAGAGTGCATGCGGACTTCAATGAACATGATATGCCTTTTGGACTGGATTCCTGATCCGTGTAAACCGTCTGACTCTCAAAAATTCATCACAACTATCACCTCGAGGTTGAGAAACTTTGCCCCGGACTGCGTCCATGTCACTGTCCTATTATCCTTTTCGATCAGTGGCGCCCTTTGCAGGTTTTCGCCAACTAACCTCTCCCATTTCTCTTCTCACCATCGCCTTGTAGTGCTCTTTGCGAGTTTTCACTAACAAGACTCTCTCATTCTTAATTTCTCTGCTTACCGTCGCCTCACGGTGCCCGTGCGAGTTTTCACCGATAATACTCTCTCATTTTATTTCTCTCATTTGCTTGAATCAAATCCAAATAATTGTATCCTCCAATTTTGGTCATCTTTGTCGATCGATCGGAAGGACTTGAACAGGATTTGGGGTAAAAAGGATTTGTACTGAATTACAACTTTGGAACTTTTCAGGCAAAACGTCGCAGAACATATCACAACATTTGCCCCAGCTTAAACTCTTGGGGAAATGTGGGATTTTATTTTGGTGTGACTGAACCCCAGGGTGAGGCTGCCTATGTATCCTTTCAGAATCAAGTCAAACGTCGTTCAGGGAAACTTTTTTTTTTTTTTTTCGTTTTGTTTTTCCTCTGTTTTGTTTTCTCTTTCTTTTGCTTTCCTTGTTCTATTTTGTTTTTTCATTTCTTCATTTTTTTGTTTCTTTTTCATTTTTTTTTCATTTTTCAATCAATTTTTTTTAATAACACTTTCGGGTTCCAAAGAGGGTAATCAAAGAAGAGTAACCGGCTCAAAGGGTTTGCAAAAGGGTTAATGGTGTTTGGTTAGCGAGAATAAAATTCTTCGTCATCCTAACTAGAGAACATTTAATGCTATATGGAGGATCAAACATAGTACCTTTTGACTGCTCCTGCGTTGACAGTTGTTTCAGGAATAATTTCTTCGAGCCCCAAGTACAACGCACTCTTTTGGAAGTACTCCGGTTGCAATGCATGGACCTTTCCAATCTGAACCAATTTTCTTTTTGTTGTTCCGATTCATTGTTTTATTTCCTTGACCAAACTTCATTTGCATTCTGATTCTTGATTCATTATTTCTAAGTCTGACAACGTTTTAGGATCCTTTGACTGCACCTGTGTTGACAGTCGTTTTAGGGACATTTTCTTTGATGTATCCCAAGTACAAACGCACTCTTTTGGCAGTAGTACTTTATGGCCTTTTCAATCTGAACCAATTTTCCTTTGGTTGTTCCGATTCATTGTTTTATTTCCTTAATCTAACTTCATTTGCATTTTGATTCTTGATTCATTATTTCGAAGTCTAACAGTGTTTTAGGATCTTTTGACTGCACCTGCGTTGACAGTTGTTTCAGGGACATTTTCTTTGACGTATCCCAAGTACAAACGGACTCTTTTGGCAGTAGTACTGTATGGACCTTTTCAATATGAACCAATTTTCCTTTGGCTATTCTGATTCATTGTTTTATTTCCTTAACACAACTTCATTTGCATTCTGATTTTTGATTCATTATTTCGAAGTCTGACAGTGTTTTAAGATCTGGGCATGAAGTCTGCAACCATGTCATGTTATTAAAATCTGCATTTAAACAGAACTAAAAGTAGGGTAAGGAAAGAGACAAGATTAAGAGACATTCTTGGAAAATGAAATATTAATTCCATTTGATTTTATTTTGCAGTTTAAAGATAGAAAGGTTTACATCGGAAAGTAAGACAATAAAGTAAAACATCCGGATCACACCCTGAGATAATCCGGACGCAGAAAGGATAGCAAGACTGGCTACCGAGACTCCCATCTGATGGGGGAACTTTCAGGCATGGCGACTGTTTTTTGGCTTTTCTTCTGTCTCGGCAATGGCCGCAATGGCTTTCAGTGCCGGATCAAATTCTTCATCTTCACAAATCATTCCGACTACCAGCCCAGTGTGAGCAGGCGGGGGATTGTTCATCATATTAGGGTCATCTTCCTCCCTAAGCACTATTGCCTGGACCTCGATGAGATCTTCCACTGCTCTTTAAGAGTCCAACAATCTTCGGTGTCATGCTCCACTGCTCCAGAGTGATATTCACATCTAGCATCATCTCGGTGCGAGGGGGACTCGGGATTCGGCCGGTTTGGGGCCACTGGCTGCAACAGACCTATCGTGACCAACTTTTGTAACAAACTAGAGTATGATTCACCAATATGGGTGAACTGATTCTTTTGGAAAGGCTCTCTTGGGCGAGGATTGTATTGGGGAACATTTGGTTGGGGATTATATGGAGCTTGGTAAGGATGGCCATTTCTGGTAAGTGGAGTTCGGGTTTGGGCATAATTTTGTGGTCGTGTGTAAGGTTGTGTGTTCGTCACCGCATAGAGAGGCGGTGCCACATCATAAGCAGCATCTTGATAGGGATAATAATGTTGTGGGACCTTAGGAAGCATATATGATTGGTTGAATTCCCCGTGGGCCCCCTTCGAGCTCAAAGCCATCATGGCTCCCTCTTCTCTGCCATTTTTGTCCATCAAACCCCCCGAACCATTTTGAAGGGCCTGTGATGCAGCCTTAAAAGTAGCTTGACTCAAGATTATGCCCGTTTTCAAACCATTTTCTACCATCTCCCCAATTTTGATAGCTTTAGCAAACGGTCTACCCATAGAAGACATCATATTGTGGAAGTAGTTTGCCTCTTGGGTTTGTAAGAAGACTGTAACTATTTCATTTTCGTCAATTGGAGGCTTTACCCGGGCGGCTTGCTCGCGCAATTTGACAGCATATTCACGGAAGCTTTTCGCGGTTTTCTTTTTTAAATTAGACAAAGAGTTCCTGTCGGGAGCGATGTCTACATTATACTAGAACTGGTGGACAAAGTCTCGGACCAAATCATCCCACACACGCCAATGGGTAATTTCTTGATCCGTATACCATTTAGAAGTGATTCTGGTGAGGCTTTCTCCGAAGTAGGCCATTAGAAACTCCTCTTTTCCACCAGCACCTCTCAGCTGGTTACAATATCGTTTCAAGTGAGCAATTGGGTCTCCGTGCCCGTCATATTTTTCAAACTTTGGCGTCTTGAAAGAAACTAGCATGTGAACATGTGGAAACATGCATAAATCGGAGTAGGAGAGACTTTTCTGACCACTCAAACCCTGTATGTTCTTTAAGCTTTCCTCTAGGCTTCTCATCTTCCTGCTCGGGATTTCTCATTGTTCTTTCCTGACCCATGGGAGACTCATATTGCGGGTGCTGAGGGTAAGAGTTTGTCTTGGGCACTATTGGTTGTGCCGTGGTGAAGATTGGTGGTGCAACGAACATTGCTGGCGGTGCCCTTGAATCTGGCGCCTGGGGGTGATCCACAGAAGGCATTCCAGGGCCATTAGGCGGCATTAGAGGGCGCCCACATGGGAAGAGTGAGTTAAGCACAAGGATGTTGGAAAGCCCATCTGAACTGGGAATCAACTCAGGAATATCAGGAATCAAACTTGGCGGTTCCCTACCGTTAGACCAGGCGTCCCACATTTCCAACATACGGTGAAGCAACATTCGATTTTCTTCAGCAGTCGTTGATTCCGGCTGTGGAATAGTCGACGCCGGGCTACCCTCAGGACCGATGATCGGTAGATTGCTTGCGGAGGCCAACTTTGTCTTTGGAACTTGTGAAGGACGAGAATTCACTACCAACAAAACCAACCACCTAAATATGACATGTCTTATTTGCACACACAACAACCTGGTTAGTTGGAGACATTTAACACATAGGAAATCGCATATTGGGATGCAATGCACCTAACAGTTTAATGTTTCTACCATATGTTTGAACGGTTGTGTGTTTCATCCCGGCCTTTAAATGTCTCTTTCTAATTTTGTCTCTCCCTCTTCTCTTTTTTTTCTTATCTCGATTTCTTTTTATTTCTCTTTTTGTTATTTTCGCTCTTTATTTTTCTCAATTATTTTGTTCTCCCTTTTTTCACTTTCTTTTCATTCTTTTCTTTATTTTTACTCAATTTTTTTTCTCCTTCTTTTTTCTTATTTCTTTTTTCACTCAATTTGTTTATGGCTATGATCGAATCCAATGAGGATTGCCTACGTATCATGACGCCGCATGTCACAACCCAAATCCCTCCGTTGGGTACCGTGATGGCACCTAGTCTTAGGGACTAGGTAAGCCTAACATTTAACCACAATAACAATAATAAAAGAACTTTAACAATATCGATAAAAGAAATCTTGACTGAGTTTACATTTTCCCCAAAACTCGGTAAATACAAGTCATAAGCTCTACGAAATCTTTCTACCGAATCTAAATACAATTGTCTAGAATAAGTAAGTAAAATTGAAATCAACCGGAAGGTGACTCCGAAGCCTGTGAACGCAGCAGCAGGTTTACCTTGAGTCTCCTCGTCAATGAACCCGCACAGCTACTAACAATACATACCTAGATCTGCACACAACAATGCGCAGAAGAGTAGTATGAGCACACCACAGCGGTGCCCAGTAAGTATCAAGACTAACCTCGGTGGAGTAGTGACGAGGACTAGTCAAGACACCACTAGTCTATCAAGTAAAAAGGCATAAATATAAGAATTACTGAAACATAATATCAATCTAAAGAATTTCTTTCGATATAATTAACGGTACGATAGAATAATACGGAAGAAAATACAGCAATTTTGATCAACGAACAGCATAATAGAAATACACGAAGAGAATGGAGGAATGCAAGCCATATGTCGGGAATCACGACCCAATAAAAACACTAGCAACTCAGCACTGTATCAATTTATTCACATCAGGCCTTAGCCAATAAACTCAATAAAGCTGGTCAAACCTTCGAGCGAAAACCTTTAAGTCGTGAGTTTATTTCGAAAGCTTTAAAGATAAAATCATTTCGGAATAGAGAAATTTCTTCTTTGAAACATACTTTCTCTGAATGTATATTTATATTTTTATAAAGAGGAATCTTTAAAGCATAGTCCCTTCAAAATACGTGGTGTTAAAATATACTTTCCCAAATACTGCACTTTCAAATATCATTTTTCAGCAAGACAAATACTTTTCAAATATACTTTCGAAATAGAAGTCCTCCAGACATAACTTTTCTTGGAGATAATTGCTTTTCAGCTATACATTTAAATATATATATATATATATATATATATATATATATATCTTTCGATCCAAATCTCCTCAATGATAAAACCACTAAAACTCAGTCCGTAACTCAGAATTTGTCATGCAATGCAGTACAGGGGGAAAGCTCCTGGAATGTCATCCGTAGTCCCAATTTAAATATGCGATGCAGTACAGGGGAAAAGCTCCCAGAATCTCGTCTGTAGTCCCAATTTAAATATGCAATGCAGTACAGGGAGAAAGCTCCTGGAATCTCGTCCGTAGTCCCAATTTCAACATGCAATGCAGTCACTGAAGAGAACAACCAGAATGCGACAAAAACAACATACATTGCCACAACAGGCGCAAAAGCAAGAAAGACAGAATGCAAGGTGCGATGAGCAAATCAATACAAAGACTTGAATCACAAGAATGACAAAACTCACTCATAAGTTGTAGTCGTTGAAAGGAATGCGAAGCACAAAGAGAACAACATAACGAGGGGAAGACAAGGCAAACATAACAACGATTCTATATATTCAAGTTCACAACCAAAGAAACCAAATCATCCCGGCAAGGGAATCTACTATAACCAATCTGACTTAGACATTTAACTCCACCGAATAAACTCAACTTGAACGAATGCTCAATAGATAGGCAACCCAAAGAAATATCATCAACATGGACCTTCATCAACTAAACCCAAGTGTCACTTAAGGGAGAATCATTTAAATCACCATGTACGACTCACGGACATGCTTGATGCCAACGTATAGGTATTCCAATTACTGTTAAGCAATTATAGGGCGAGATCATACTAGTTTTAGTCAAATAAGCAGTGTATGAAGGAAGATATAGCATAACAGTAGGAAAGGCAAAGTCTGCATTTAAGTCCATTAAGGAAAACAAGAAGCAACTGAAACGCTAAACAATTAACTTCTAATTTGAGCAGGAAGAGATGAAACTAGAATTCAAGGATTCGGATATAAATAATCTTAATTCATACGCGGGGGACATGAGGACCTAAAATCCTAAAAGGGCAATCCATTTTCAAATAAGTGCGAGTACGCACTCGTCACCTCGCGTACGCGGGCTACAATCAACATAGAAGACTCAATCCTAAGGGGTAGTTCCCCCACACAATGTTAGGCAAGATACTTACCTCAAAGACGACAACTCGGTACTTAAAAATAGACTTCTCGGGCGGAAAGGCCTCCGGACGGCTCAAAATCAACTAAAACAACTTCAAAATTCATATAAAACGTATAAGGAATGATTCCGAATAATAAAGTTTCAATCTTTACTAATTTATAAAAATTGACCGAAAAGTTGACCCCCAGGTCCGCACCTCGGAATCCGACAAATTTTACAAATTCCGATTACCCATTCCGATAAGAGTTCACCCATACTAAATTTATCGAATTCCGATGTCATTTGGTCTTTCAAATCATGAAATTTCCTCTTAGAAGTTTTCTTTCAAAACCCATAATTTCCTCAACCCAAAACACAAATTAAGTGTGTAAAGACCCGTAAAATTTCTTGTTTAAAATAATGCCGGAATAAGTCCCTGAGTTTTTATATCTGTAGAAATTCTTAAAACGGACCTTGATTGTGTAAAAGTACCCCGAAATTTGAAAGAATTAAATTTTTCAGCAGTTGGGCGTTATGCGACGCACTATGCGATCGCATAACGGGTATGCGGACTGCATAATGGTCGCATACCTGGGCATGTCACTGCCCAATTTGAAGGCAACTATGTGGTCCATTATGCGATCGCATTTCGGTTCTGCGGACAGCATAGTTGTCGCATTCTTGCCTTTGATTTTTGTGAGGGAGGTTATGCGACGCACTATGCGATCGCATAACGTGTATGCAGACCGCATAGTGGTCGCATACCTGCACAGTGTGTTTTTATTTTTAGCCCACCTGGAAGGCTATTATGTGGTCGTCTCTGCGGACCGCATGTCAGGAATGCGGTCGCATTCCTTACCCCATTCCTGTGTCGGGCTCCTAATTTTTCTAATTTCAAAACACGACCCCCAGTTCATTAAAACACCCCTTCCCTTCATTTTTAACCATTTTCTGACTAAGAATAGAGAGAGAAAAGAAGAGAGTCTTGAGAGAAAGGGGTTTCATCATCCTTTTGGTTTTCCTCAATCACTCAAGCCCGGGAATTTTCGAGTTATTGTCTTCTTCACTTAAAGAGGTAAGTCTCCACCCCATATCCCTTAAATTTCCAGATTTTTTGTTAATAAGTAGAACTCCCCTAAAATAGTTCTTGAAGATAAAAGTGATGAACCTTGCATGCATGTTCATTTATTGTCATAATCTGGTAAAAGGGAGTGGGTTAGGGTAAATATGCACAAAGAAGGGGTTAGAAATTTAAGGGGGTCATATAGCATTCGATAAAATGCCTAAGCGAGTTCGAATTGTGTTCATGATTCCCAATTCTAAGATGAATGTGTTGCCTTATGAATTAGATTGACGTTGCTTGATGGTCCGGTGATTTGTGATAGAAATTAAAAAGGGAGAAATTCGACACAAGGTATGTATGGCTAACTTTAATCCTTGTAAAATCTCTCTTGTTGTGGTAAGCATACGGTATGTGCACTTATATGGAAATATGTGAATTGATTATCTAGTTGATTTCTACCCCACTGTGTTAGATGAGATTTTGGATTGTGACTTGGCATGCCCACTTTATTATGTCCAAAGATGGTCATTGTTTAAAGTTATTGATATGAAGCATTGTAAATAAGTTGAACGGTTATGGCAACACCTTGT
>ML274310.1:95930-107939 GCA_005239495.1 Nicotiana undulata | reverse complement strand
CTGTTTATGTTATTTTATTATTTCCAGAATTGTTTTACAAATACAGAGTTCTAACAAGTAACATGATCTTCATACATGACTTAACCATAATACATAAAACTTCATAATATGAACTTACATTACAAAAATCTACGAACATTAACTTAAGGTACCTTTGAACCGCATACATCACCATGCGACGTCATGATCACTCTTCTCTTTGCAAAAAGATGAATTTCTTTGAAATCGAACATGACTGTCTACGCTTCTTCATATTTGAACGCATGCAAAAACATACCTTTGGAGTGGCTGAAGGTATTTCACTACACATTCTACTTTTGCACATTGCTTCTTATTAATGGGGTTCAACCATAATTTCTGGAATCATGTTATATCCTCAACTTACATCTTGTAACTTATCTCTCAAAATTGGCACAAAATATTTCCTAACTAGTGTTTCTCTTTTAGACTCTTCTGTCAAAGGGATCTCTTACATGGATTGTGTACACATTTTTGCAACATTAAATTCATCGGACATCGTGTTGGTTGAAAACCCAAACTGACACCAAGTCCATCCTCAAAGACACTTTCTTTTCTTCTTGAAATGCTCGTAGGAGCTAAAGGCTCATTATACTACCTTAGTGAAAATTCTCATGAACCATTTTCCATTGTTTAACACTTTCAAGGCACACTTAACACTTTTCATATATTCTATTGAAAGTATAATTTGTTCGTATGAGACTCTCTTTCAGACTTTGAGCTCCTTCTATACTTTCTGTAGAACTTCTTCTTTTTTCCTTAGGTCTGACTTCTGAGCATGACACTTTTCTAAATGAGTCTCTGAACCTGGTAAGAACTCCTTTATGTTAACTGTGACCATCTTAACTTAAATATCCTTCTTAGCTTCTTTCGCCTCATTCCCTCTAGTTGGTCCGTCTATTCCCGCATTCCTCCATATGTTACGTCGGTTCATTCCCTTAGTCATGAATGTATCATATTAGCCTTACAACACTTGTTGTGATGTGTCGGAGCCAAAATTTGAAGTTTATGGGTTCTGAATTTGTCATGGAACCTATAGCTCATCTTTGTTATCGGGTTCTCAATTAAATATTTATACATATTTAATGGATTTCTTAAAAGAAATATAGTATTTAAGTAAAAGTGATTGGGTTCGGCCGAACCCGCACCTAGGAGGCTAGCTCCGCCTTAGAGGGAGTATTAACTTCCATGCATTACTTTAACACATACCTTGCATGTAAGATTCTTAAGAGACTTTCCATTGAATCCAACTGCACTCTTGGGTTATTATCGGGGCGAAGCCTGAAATGTTTCTTAGGGTATTCATACTTAAAAGAAGTAAAAAGATTTTTTGACAAAGAATGTTTATATTCTTTTAATAGTCTCTACTTGCCACCATCTTGGTTCTATTATATTCTACACATTCGAACATCTTCAACTCTCCGAAGGAGAACCCTATACATATTCATTTCAGTTCTGCTTAGTTCATAGGATCATTGACCACGTCATGTACGGTGTCAAGGGTAAAATGGTTGACCTTCCCCAATTCACACATCATTATTCAACTAGAGATTATCATTAACATTTTTTCTTTCTAGCATCAGATTAATCCTTATTACTTTGCTGGATTAATATACGTCTCTATTATGATATTCAAACATCATAACGACAAGGTCTTACTCATGTTGCTTGAACTTATGTAGCCTTACTGTGGTCCTTACTTCTCCACTTAGGGATGAATTTCTCACACTTCCAATACATGTCTTGCTGTGGTCATCTTGTTCTTTCTTTTGAGCAAACAGGAAAATATATCTATCGTATCTCCGGCCCTCTTGTATATAATTAATTATTAGCAAGAACTATGTCGTCATTGTGGTAATTGTATGGGTGCCCAACACTGGTTAATCTCATGGGCCTGGGGGCTCAATCTCCTCGTGCCCATAACTTTTAGAAACGTAACACAACTTCTTACATTTTTGAAACCTTTACCATATCATAATGCACTAATTTTCTCATTTCGAGTGAAATTGACTCCTCTTGATACTCAACAGAACATCTCGTGACACGTAATTGATGGTTCTTGCTTCTCAAAATTTTTGTCATTGGAAAATAAGGCATTTATGGTCCAAAGAGTCTGTCTTTATTTTTGCATAATCACTTGTCTCCAAATGGAGGATTATAGTATATTCATTCCACTCAAGGTCATACCTAAGCAACACATTTGCCTTCCTACCTTAGGATCATACACATGGTTCTCACTTTTTGCCCATATGCACTAGTTCGACTCAAGATCTATTTGTCATGTTGGTATCCCTTCAGAGGTGGTTGACATTCAAAGATATATTAACCATATACGGTATGCTGTGAATAACATTTTATCTCTCATATCCATACAACACATTTCATACCATTTCGGATAACAATCAATAAGAGATAATATTCCAGGGTCACGGGTTAGCTAACAATCGTGTTGCGTTCTTGGCTTAAAATGACTAATTGATTTATCTAGGTTGTTGATTGACAGGGTTGATATTACTCAGCATAATCTATTGAGTTCTTACTCGCCTATTCAAGCTAACTTAATGCCTATATGTCTATGGAATTAAGATTAACAAGAATGCATTTATACTTCCTGTATTTCAACCAAGCAAGACAATTAGGTATATATCTATCCTTATTGCGAATGCGTTCCCCGATGCCCGGGTTCAAGAACCTACTCTATTTAATTCTATATGCAATCTAGAATTCTCACTTTCGAGTTCAACTCTAGATTCGTAGATAATATTTCACCGTTAGCTACTCAGAAAAAATAATTAAAAACATAATTAAATAAACAACCCAATATGATAAAACCAACTTCGTCAAATTAAACTTCAAACATCAACATTCATGTATACCCATGACCCTAGAACAATAAGGTTCTTAGCCACTCATGTTCATACAATCATCAAAGTTAATGTTTTCAAACATAAAATCAATGAATACAAGAGGAAAAATGGAAGAATTGCTCAAATATGTGCTCCCGACTGTTTCGTACTTTTGTTCCCTTCTAAAAATCACGTCCTCCCCCTCAAAATAGGTTTAAGTTGGCTTTTATATGAGTTGGGGGCGTCTTGGGGTCGAAATAACTGAGTCTTAGTCGAAAAAGGGAACCTTCACGCCTCGAGCGTCCAGGGCAGCGTGGGGCGCTAGCCCTGGCACTAAACAATTAAGCCTTCTGTAAAGTGCGCCACCAGCGCCCCACGTTGGATGTGGCCCTCAAATTTCATTTTTTTCTTTTCTGCTATGATTTTTCTCCAATTCGCGCCATTTCGTCCCACATTGCCTCCGAATGATTCCTACAGATAGAAATACCACAATTTAGCATAAATCATCGTATTATACATCTCAAATCTATGAGACATGAACACAATGTGAGGCGATTTATATTAAAATATACATTAAGCCAATTATCAACACCCCACACTTAACTCTTACTCTTCCTCGAGCAATGGAACTATATTAGCATCCCCAAAACGTGATTAGCACTATGAAAGAGGACTTCACAATTAATTCAATAAAACATCCTACCTTTTGACTATGATCGATATCGACAATTAAGAATGAACACACAAATTTCACATTCTTCCCGCTTTTAAATAGCCCAAGTATACTCAATGTTATTCAACCAATTCAATTAACTCAAGCACCCTCTCCACAACCACCTTACCTCAAAAGACGACTCGTTACCACTAAGATTCCTTAACTCACACACTCACCCAACACAAGAAAGTGTACAACATCACTAATCCTTCATGAGACCAAGTGCCCTCACCACAAGCAAAAGAGTGAATATCAAAGTAGTCCACACATTCAAATATGTCATTGAACATAAATTAAGGACATCACACAATTGAACAAAATTCGCGCACTCTCACAAAGAATTCATGTGCATCCCGTAGTCGTACCATAAGCTTGCCCGTATTGTACATCTCTACTAATCTAAGCTAGCCAAATCTAGGATCAATTAGGACTTTAAGGTTGTAATATAGGCTAAGGGACCTCCTAAACACTTTAATACACTACACTCACAAATCAAGCGCAATTTCTTCTCAACCCATTCACTTTCCATTCATCACAACTAACATAGCCCTCTTTTCCATTAAGCACCGCTATGGTTTCACTAGCACGAGTGAGAATGATTAGGAGATGTGTGTCTTTCTAAATTACTTGAACTTTTGTTTGCTTTTTCTTGAATTTTTTTCTCTTATTTTTTTTCTTTTTCTTTTTCACACACTCCATACATTGAAGTTCATAAGCTAGTGACCTTTATTCACAATTTTAGTGCACCTTAAGGGCCCTTCCATGGTTCCACTTAAAGGTTCCACTTAAGAGGTAAAGGTTCAAAAATCTCGAATTAAAAACAAACTAGGAGTACGACTTGTAATGTGGTTGCCAAGGAAACGGTCTATAGGATCAAAGGGGCTAGCAACAGAAAAATTGTATTTGTCAGTGACAAGCACCTTTATGGTCAAGCAAGAAGCGCCTACATCATCTCCTAGAGTAGCACAACTTAATGATTTCGCGTAGAAAATACACGAGGCAAGTTCTAGACTACACATGATAGCACAGAATATCAACAATCCTTACACACTCATGGCACATGACTCACTCAAGATGGTTCTGTGCGACTCTCAAGTCAAGCAAGCATAGCAAGTTGAATTTTTTAAGCAACAATGCACAAGGTGGCATACAAGTCAATCAACTGAGAAAAAAGTATCAAAGAGTAGTCTACTAATTTACTTGGGCATTATAATTCAAATCATATATGCAGAAAGACAGAGCACATGTCATAACGTAACTTGCCAACACCAAACATGTTATTAGGTACCTCAGAGCAATCTCAGTTTTTTTCCTTATCCTACTCCTAAAAAATATATAATAATAAGAAAACTAAACTAGAATACCCGGTTCAAGATACACCCTTGGAAAAGAACCGGTGTCGAAAGAAAAACCAAGGGATACTACCTAAAAAAAATAAAAGAAAATCTTTTTGGTATTTTTTATCGAACTTTAATCCCTCAAGAAAATTGTCCAACAGATCGATCGTCGGGAAAGTCCAAGCTTTTTCTCATCTTTATTTTAGTTTAGCTAATTAGACTATGTTAATCTTAAACTAAGCTAAAAAGGTAATAAAGAAAACAAAACAATACACTAACAAAGTAAGAATGTTTTTTATACAATTACACTCTAAGGAGCATTCCCCCACCCCACACTTAAGCAATGCATAGTCCTCGATGCATATAAATTCCAAATATAGTAAGGTAGAAAGAAAGAAATCCCTGCTAGTCGAATGCTGCCTCCTCAGGGTGCCCACCAGCCACGGCAATGGGATCATCATCACCCAAGGGCACCAGAGCCATTGGTCCCGTAACATCATCATCATCATCCTCATCGTCTGATCCCTTGTGTGTATTTTCATCCTCAGACGGATGAATGGGTCTGCCTGGTGCTATACCCAACATCTCCTTCGAAGAACTAGAGAGATCATTTCACAAGTGCTGGCGCTCCTCCTCTGACAACCCTAGCCTGCTCATGATACAATTGAGGGTGTTGTAAAGATACTTGTTAAAATTCTCGTCCCTCTCATTCCTAGCAGTTTGGGTAAGCTTGAACGTGGACTCTAGCAGGGATGTAATGTCCAACAATTCTGTGGGTGCCTCCACTACCTCATCATAGCCAGGGTATTCTGGTACCCCGCGAAATTGTGTCAGAATATTTCCAAAAAAGAACCTCTTGGTCCTACCTCCAAAACGGGTTCAGTCCATTTCTCCAAGCATGATCTCATCCACATTTAAGGGTCGCCCAGTCATCAAGATGTAGACCCCACACACTCGAGCTCAAGGGCACTCACTATTATGATCAACGTGCATTTATCTTGCTTGCACAAAGTTTTGCCAAACCTCGGCCGTTTAGTTGAAATCGAACCAAAGCATATAAAGGTGCGCATTCCCTTTTGTTCGGGTCCATTTTTGCATTAGAATCAACGCCACAAAGTGTGTGACGTATTGCCTGGCAGCATGGACTCTTAACAAACTTGCGTGGCCGCCATGGATTTGGGCTATCAACTCCCAAGAAGCTACACAAGGATCCCCTATCCATAGGAATTTCCTTTCCTCAGACCCGTGACTTGTCTAACCCCTCATTCCAATTTGCATATAATTCTCTCACCATGCTTCGATTTGCAGGGCCCGGACATTCAAGGAGTTTATCCATCTTCTTTTCGATCAGCCTAGCAAGCATATCAGGGAAGTTTCGTTCCAAGGCCTTCACATTTATCCCCATCTCAGACACATATCTTCCATATGGCACAAAAGTATCATGCCATTTGATGGCATCTTCCCGAACTATTTCCACTCGAGGCCATGGTGGCCTCGTTTACTCGCTTGCAATTTGCTTTCCCTTGGATTGTCGGGAGGAACTATCTCATTGCTTGAGTTTCTTTTGAGGGGAGTAGTAGAGGAGGACTTCGCCACCCCTTTTCCTTTAGCGGCGCCATCACGAGCCATAGCACCCTACACATGATAAACACAATGTTGAGAATGAATCAAGAAATTTCGCCTAAGGTCATCGTGAAAGGCAAGATGACCCCACACTTAAAACCAAAGGCTATGTATAATTAAATCATGATATTGATCCGACGTGCACCAATGTGTCATCACAAGGCTATAGGTACTCAGACTTCCCTATGTCATACAATTTAATTAATCTAAGATGGTCGTAACTTAACTATGATGCAAGACTAACAAAGTTAAAGTCTACATTACTACACTAACTACTACTTACAAGATATTACAACGAGCTACAATACCCCCCAAGCACCCCACACATCGCCCAACCTCATACACAACTAAACTCGGCTACTTAGACTTCACCGGCGTGCATATTTTCTCTCTTAAGCATTTTAGCAAACACTTTTTGGGCATCAGACTTGCTCCTTTATTTCAATTATGGTGAAACAAGGTGGTCCTCCCAAATTTATATGAAGTAGAGGGAATTATAGTTTACTACTTCGAACACATTCAAAACAAAAACATTTCCCAAATTTTGTGTATAATTATTCCACCCACAATAATATCAAAGTATGTTTAATAAACCTAGGGGATTTGGGGATTGGGTGAGAAATAAGACTACAAATACCTAAGAAATTCCAAAATACAAGCAAAAAGATAACAAGAAGAAACATACCTTTGAGTCTTGAGATTGAAGTGAGCAAGAAAAATTGAGATGGCTTGAGAGAAAGGGGCAGAAACTCGGCATAGAAGATGAAGAAAATTTTCGGTCAGTTTTTTTCTTTTTGGCGTGAAATGTGAAGGTTTTTTTTGTTTTAGTTATTTTGATTTAGGTTTGGATTGGGTTTTGGGTAATTGGGTATGGGTTAGGTTGTGTGTGTATAAGGGAAATTGGGTTGGGTGAGTTGGGGAGTTGGGTTTGGTATTTTAATTAGTGAAAGAAAACGGAAAAAAAAAAATTACATACTTGACCGCCAGCCTAGCGCCCCATGTTGGGGCTGGCGTTGAACGTTTTTGAGGTTCTGTAAATTGTGCCCCAGCCAGCGTGGGGCGCTGACTTCGCTAACTTTTTTTTAATAAAATCAACTACCCTAACACTCAATACATAAATTACATACACCATTCCCACTAAGATTTTTACAACTGCAAAGAAAAAAATAATAATTAGTCAACTCTAACTAGCCGAAACACAAAAAAAACCAAGCTACGAAAGCAAAAAAAATTGGGTTGCCTCTCAACAAGCGCCTGATTTAACGTCGCGACACGATTCAACACATTTTTAGGCATCGGCCAAGTCCACCGAGGTCTTGTGACGTGCAATGTCATCACCCCAATAATGCTTTATTCTCTGGACATTTACTAAGAATGTACCGCTTGAACTCATATCACGCAGTTCCACTGCTCCATGAGGCCTTACACTTACCACAACAAAAGGACCTGCCCAACGTGACTTAAGCTTTCCGGGGAAAAACTTTAACCTTGAATTGAACAAGAGAACTTCCTTACGTGGCTCAAACTCTCGATGTTTGATGTGATTGTCATGCTATCTCTTTGTCTTTTCTTTATATTTGGCATTTTCATATGCGTGCAATCGAAACTCATCAAGCTCGTTGAGTTGCAACAACCTTTTCTCACCAGCTGAGTCTATATACTTATTTATCTTTTTGATCGCCCAATAAGCTTTGTGTTCAAGCTCGACGGGCAAGTGTCATGCCTTCCCATAAACCAACCTGTACGGAGAAGTACCTATAGGAGTCTTGTATGCAGTTCAATATGCCCATAATGCGTCATCCAGCTTCCCGGACCAGTCCTTTCTATTCCCACATACTATTTTCTACAAAATCTGCTTTACCTCTTTGTTTGAAACTTCTACTTGACCACTCGTTTGGGGATGATAGGCAGTGGAAACATTGTGCTTAACTCCATAGTTTGCAAGAACGTTATTCAACAATTTGTTACAAAAGTGAGTTCCTTTGTCGCTTATCAACACTCTTGAAGTCCCAAAGTGCGTGGAGATGTGCTTCTTTACAAAGCTTATCACTACCTCCGCGTCATAAGTAGGAAGAGAAATGGTCTCCACCCACTTAGAAATATAGTCGACTGCCACCCATATGTACCTGTGACCACTAGAATAACATCAAAAAGCTCAATGGCCAAAATATTTTGCAAAGGCATCTCGTGCTTCCTCGTGATAGTTCCGATTCTTTGGCATCTGTCACAATTTTTAACAGAAGTATGTGCATCCTTAGACAATTTTGGCCAATAGAAACCTGATTGTAGCACTTTTTGGGCGGTTCTATCCCCACCGTGATGACCTCCATATGGCGAAGCATGGAAGTCATGCAGTATTACATTCATCTCTTCCTCACGAACACACCTTCATACCAACTGATTTGTGCACTGCCTATATAAGAATGGCTTATCCCACATGTAGAGCCTCACATCATGTAGTAATTGTCACTCCCCAAAAATCGAGGGACACGACCGGCGCTCAACCGGGTGGACCCCAGTCGAGCGGACCTGGAACTGCCTTCCCTAACCCACGCATCACCCCGTGATAACACTATCCATTATACATGTGAAATAGTAATTAAGACTTAGCATAAACTTATGATTTAAAATCATTTCCACATTTTTATCATTTCCAACATATAGTACGAAGTGCTTACAAAATACATACAAAATATACTCACGTGGAACACGATTCCGAACCGTACAATAGGTACCCAAAATACATATGTACATTACCCACGTTTCTGTCTACGGAGCCTCTATGAGTAAAATGAGTTTAACAGTACTTGCCGGTGACAAGGCCCCGACTATACCTTACAATACAGAATAGACCCAAAGAAGGTGGTTTGGACCACACATGGCCCCGAGAGGAAGTGAGCCTCACCAATTTAGCTGACAGAGTGGAGAGGAGGCACTACTAACGGTGGATTTAGTTACCTGCTGTAGGACCACCTACATTAATATAAGAAAATGTAGCGCCCCCGGCAAAAGGGACGTTAGTACTGTGGAATAGTACTAGTATGTATGAACAAACTTTATCCCAAGTACAATCAAACAATACACAGATAAGAGACAGTAATAGAACCAACAATCATTGTGCATGGAAAGAAACAACCAAAATCAACAAGTTTCACAATTCCCCCTTTTTCCTTTCCATCACCACCATAATCAAGAATTTCATCGATTTTCATTTCAATAGTGATAATGATCACATTCCACCCTTATTACCTCGACCACCCTTATCACCACAACCCCTACCTTATTACTTCGTGTTGCGGCACGCAACCCGATCCCACTTGACAAATCATATTTCATAACAACAATCCCAAACATTTACATCACAAGAATCCTCCTTTCAAGGAGCACAAGTTTACATCAACAATTCGTTTATTTGGGATCAAGGCACAATGATTCCCATTAAGCACTAATACATTCCCACATTTGGGCATATTAACATCCTTTCACAATCTCATATAACACAATAGTGTGGCAATCACTAAGACAATCAATTAACATATTTTCATATGTGGTTGTGATGACCCAAAAGGTCATCCTAAGTAATTCCAGCTAAATCTGTGTTTCGAGGCCTCAAAAGCCTCAATTAATCTCACCTCGATATGCGTGCGCAGCCCGAGCAATTAGCCGGGAAACTTCCATGTGAAAATTTGATAAAAATGGGATTTTTGAATTGAATAATTGAATAAAGTTGACTTTGGTCAACATTTTTGGTAAACGGACCCGTACCCGTGATGTGACGGTTCCGGAGGGGCCGTAGGAAAATATGGGACCTGGGCGTATGCCCGGAATCTAATTCCGAGGTCCCGAGCCCGAGAAATAAATTTTTAAAAAAAATTGTTTTCTGAAAATAATAAAGGCTTTTGAAAGTGAATAATTATGTAAAAACCTTGTTACCGGGTCCGTGTTATGGTTCCGCAGCCCGAAACAGGTTTATTATATGTTGTTTGTCCTATCTGTTGAATTTGGTGTAAAACGGGTTTGATTTGATTGGTTTCGGATCCAAGTGAGGAAAAATGGAGTTAATGAACTTGTGGAGTTTCTAAAGAATTTGAAATTTGACTTGAGAGGTGATTTTATGTTCCCGAGGTCCGAATGAAGTTACGAGATCGGGAATAGTTCCGTTGTGTCATTTATAACTTATCTGTAAAATTTGAAGTCATTCCGAGTGGTTTAGGCCGGTTCGGCACGTCGAAGTGAATTCTATAATTTCAAAGTTCTTAAGTTTTGAATTCAGGGGTTTTGGAGGGTGATTTTGAGTTTTATCGTTGTATTTAGTGTTCTGTGAGCTCGAGCAAGTCAGTTTGATGATTTGGGACTTGTTGGTATTTTTGGACGGGGGATCGGGTGGGCCCAGGTACCTCCCGGACCCCGCGCGAGGCCAAAAACCAACAAAAACTACTGCTGGTGCACAACAGCTGGTGTGACCGCAGGTGCGGTTGCCCATCCCCAGCCCTTTGCCCAAAGTCCGCAGGCGCGTGACCGCAGGTGCGGTCCAGGACATCGCAGGTGCGAGTTTTCCCGCAGGGGCGACCAAATTCCGCAGGAGCGGGACCGCTGGTGCGGCTCCCAACCCCGCAGGTGCGAGCCCAGGGTCCCAGGCCCTTTTCCGCAATTGCGATCATTTTCTCGCAGGTGCGAGACCGCACCTGCGGACCTATGGTCGCAGGTGCGGAAACCCTTGTTGGCAGGCCACTTAAATACTCTAAAATTTCGGGTTCTCTTCACTTTCACCCATCTTCAACCACCATTAGAGGACAACCAAGCTTGGGCAAACACCTTCCATGACCACCCACTAAGAGGTAAGTTAAAACCCATAAAACCTCTAATTCTAAAACTAATTCTTAGTTAAATACACAATTAAATCATCTAAAAAATTTTGAATTAGGTAGAAAACTTTAGGGTTTTTTTTTGGGAGTTAGTGATTTGTTTCATGTTAAGCCTTAAATTCTTGAATAAATTACATAACTTCGATCCATAGACTCCGGGTAATCGATTCCTTCACGAATTTTCGAAAAATCTAAACGTGTGGGCCCGGGGTCGGATTTTAGTATTCTTGGAAGAATAGTAGGAAATGCATAACTTGGCTTAGAAATTGTTTTATTTGGTACTTATTGATGTTAATAAATCCATTATGTCTAAATATCCCCGATTTGGAGTTAGATTCGAGAGGAAAGGCTGTGATTGAGGCTTGACTTGCAATTTTTGGAGCCGAGGTAAGTGTTTGGATTAACCTCAGCTTGAGGGATTAGGTATAGAGTCTTATTTGCTATGTGCAACTCATGTCCAACGTATAGGCGTGGTGACGAGTGCCTATGCGTTGCGGTCAAGTATGCCCGTGAGTCAATCGTGATAAAATTTGCTATGTTCTTAATATGCCCCGCACTATCAGTAAATTATGAATTAAAAGTGATACTTGATGTTGTTTCATGAC
>ML274310.1:36142-94691 GCA_005239495.1 Nicotiana undulata | reverse complement strand
TTTGTTGTTAATGAGTTTTATTCAGTTCAAACGTTGGCTTGTCTAGCGGGTTCAACGTTAGACGCAGTCATGGCCCGAAGGTGGGATTTCGGGTGGTGACAAGTTGGTATCAAAGCACTAGGTTGCTTAGGTCTCACAACTCACGGACAAACTTGGTAGAGTCTGAGGGATTGGTACGGAGACGTCTGTACTTATCCCCCAGAGGTTGCAAAGTTAGGAATAACTTCACATCTTTCATTCTCTGTCGTGCCAATTGAATTATGAATGCTAATTGAGTCTCTATTTTTACTCTCTCGCAGATGGCGAGAACGTGTGCTTCCTCATCGACCGACCAGCAGCCTGATCCTCCTATTACAGCTCCTACGAGGGGCCGAGGCCGAGGCCGTGCTAGAGGCCGAGGCAGAGCTAGGGCGGCAGCTCCAGTAGAGGACCCATAGGTAGACTTTGCCAGTGAGGTTCCTACTCTGACAGTCTCAGTTGGACCGACTCAGGTTCCAGAGGGGTTCATTGCCACCCCAGTACTCCAGGACGCTCTAGTCCGCTTAGTGGGACTCATGGAGAGCATGGCTCAAGGCGGTCTTCTTCCTACTGCACCATCTGGATCTCAGGCTGGGGAAGGGACCTAGATTCCTGCTATTCACACGCCAGAGCAGTTTGCCACTCAGTTCAAGACTCCGGCACCTCAGACGGCCAGAGTAGTTCAGTCAGGTATTGTGGCACCAACAGCTAAGGGAGAAGCCATGTCCGCAGATGCTCTGTGGAGATTGGATCGGTTCACCAAGTTATTTACTACCACATTTACTGGTGCAGCATCAGAGGACCCCCAGGATTATTTAGACAACTGTTATGAGGTTCTTCGGAACATGGGCATTGCAGAGTCCAATGGAGTCGATTTTGCTACATTTCGTCTTTCTGGCACCACCAAGACTTGGTGGAGGGATTACTGCTTGACCAAACCAGCTGGGTCTGCACCTTTGACTTGGGGCCAGTTCTCCGAGTTGTTCTTGGGAAAGTTCATTCCAGTTACTCAGAGAGGGGATCTTCAGAGGCAGTTTGAGCGTCTATAGCAGGGTTCCATATCTGTCACTGAGTACGAGACCATGTTTATTACGCTGGCCAGGCATGCCCTCATGATACTACCCACTGATCGGGAGAGGGTTCAGAGGTTTATTGAGGGTCTGGCTCAGCGCATCAAGCTTCAGATGGCCAGAGAGACGGGTACTGATATCTCTTTCAAGGATGCAGCCGATGTGGCCAGACGCATTGAGATGGTACTATCCCAGGGTGGTGGTCAGGGGTCTGATAAGAGACCTCGTCATTTCGTCTGTTTCAGTGGTGCCTCATCTGGAGGCAGAGATTCCTTTGGCAGAGGCCATCCTTCTAGTTCTTATCAGTCAGCACTCCAAGTATCCCGCAGTGCTCCTGCAGCTTCCATCAGTGCACCACCGATTCAAAGCTATCATGGTGGTCATTCTGGTCGACAGGGTCAGTTCCAGGGTCAGTGTTCTCAGCCACCAAAGTCTTGCTTCACTTGCGGTGGTATGGGGTATATTTCCAGGTTTTTCCCTCGAGGTTTTGGTGGGTCTCAATATCAAGGTTCCCGTGCCATGGTTCCCGCATCAGGTGCACCTCAACCCCCTCAGCCATCTAAGGGTGGTGGTCTTGGTGCCAGAGGTGGAGGTCAGACGCATAGAGGTGGAGGGCAGGCCATGAGAGGTAGAGGCCAGCCCGTAGCATGTAGACCCAGAGATATACAGGTTGGAGGGGCTCAACCCCGGTGTTATGCTTTCCCTGCTCGTCCAAATGCTGAGGCTTCTGATGCAGTTATCACAGGTACAGTTCCAGTTTGCAGCCGAGAGGCTTCGTTGTTATTTGATCCAGGTTCTACATTCTCCTATGTGTCTTCATCCTTTGCTCCTTATTTGAGTATGCCCCGTGACTCCTTGGGTACTGCTGTACATGTGTCTACACCGGTGGGTGATTCTATAGTGGTAGATCGAGTCTACCATGCTTGCGTAGTAGCTATTGGTGGTCTGGAGACTCAGGTCGATCTTTTGCTTCTTGATATGGTTGACTTTGATGTTATATTGGGGATGGATTGGCTATCTCCATATAATGCTATCATGGACTGTCATGCCAAGACAGTGACCTTGGCCTTAGCAGGTGTGCCTCGTTAAGAGTGGAGGGGGGACTCCCAGTCATTCTTCTGGCAGAGTTATTTCTTATATGAAGGCTCGGCGCATGGTCGAGACGGGTTGTTTGGCCTATCTAGCCTATGTTCGTGATTCTAGTGCTGATGTTCCTTCCATAAAGTCTGTGCCCGTGGTTCTTGAATTTCTAGAGGTATTCCCTGCTGACATGCCGGGTATGCCACCCGACAGGGATATTGATTTTTGTATTGAGCTAGCTGAGGGCACTCAGCCCATTTCTATTCCCCCGTATCGTATGGCTCTGCCAGAGTTGAAGGAATTAAAGGAACAATTGCAGGAATTGTTGGATAAAGGCTTTATCAGGCCTAGTGTTTCACCATGGGGTGCTCCAGTATTGTTCGTGAAGAAGAAAGATGGCTTGATGAGGATGTGTATTGACTACCGACAGTTGAATAAGGTTACTTTCAAGAACAAGTATCCCTTGCCGAGGATTGATGATTTATTTGATCAGCTTCAGGGTGCTACGGTGTTCTCTAAAATAGACTTGAGGTATGGTTATCATCAGCTGAGGATTAGGTCTTCTGATGTGCCTAAGACAACTTTTCTCACTCGTTATGAGCATTATGAGTTCTTGGTCATGTCGTTCGGGTTGACTAATGCCCCGCTTCTTTCATGGAGTTGATGAATTGGGTATTCATGGCTTATCTGGACTCCTTTGTGATCGTGTTTATAGATGATATTTTGGTATACTCTCGCAGCCAAGAGGAGCATGAGCAGCACCTTCGAGTCATCCTCCATACTCTAAGGGATAGTCAGTTGTATGCCAAATTTTCCAAGTGTGAGTTCTGGCTGAGTTCGGTGGCATTTCTGGGCCACGTGGTATCGGCAGAGTGTATTCAGGTGGATTCGAAGAAATTTTCAGCAATTAGAGATTGGCCTAGGCCCACTTCAGCCACAGAGATTCGGAGTTTCTTGGGCCTAACAGGCTATTATCGCTGATCCGTGGAGGGGTTTTCGTCTATAGCAGCCCCTATGACTAAGTTGACGCAGAAGAGTGCTCATTTAAGATGGTCGGAGATGTGTGAGGCGAGCTTTCAGAAGCTCAAGACAGCATTGACCACCACACCAGTGTTGGTACTGCCCACAGGTTCAGGTTCTTATACCGTGTATTGCCATGCTTCGAGAGTTGGGCTTGGTGCAGTGTTGATGCAGGATGGAAAGGTTATAGCCTATGCTTCACGTCAGTTGAAGATTCATGAAAAGAACTATCCAGTCCATGATTTGGAGCATGCAGCTATTGTCCATGCCTTGAAGATTTGGAGGCACTATTTGTATGGGGTACCGTGTGAGATATTCATTGATCACAAGAGTTTGCAATATTTGTTTAGGCAAAAGAAGTTGAATATGAGGCAGAGGAGGTGGTTAGAGTTGCTGAAAGATTATGATATTACTATCCTCTATCATCCAGGAAAGGCCAACGTGGTGGCCGATGCCTTGAGCCGGAAGTTAGTCAGCATAGGTAGTTTGGCTTATCTGTCAGTGGGAGAGCGACCTTTGGCTTTGGATGTTCAGGCGTTAGCCAATCGATTTATCAGATTTGAGGTTTCTGAGGGTGGTAGTGTTTTGGCTCATACCGTCGCTCGTTCTTCATTATATGATCGCATTCGCGCCGGGCAGTATAAGGATCGTCATTTGTGTGCTCTTAGAGATGCGGTTCGGCACGAACGTGCCAAACGGGTCACAGTTGATGCTGAGGGAGTCTTGAGGTTGCAGGGTCGCATATGCGTTCCTAATGTTGATGGCATTCGTAAGTTAATATTGCAGGAGGCCCACAGTTCCAGGTATTCCATTCATCCTGGCGCCGCGAAGATGTACCAGGACTTGCGGCAACACTATTGGTGGCGTAGAATGAAGAAGTATATCGTGGCTTATGTGGCTCGGTGCTTGAATTGTCAGCAGGTTAAATATGAGCACCAGAGACCCGGTGGTTTGATGCAGCAGATTCAGCTTCCCGAGTGGAAGTGGGAGCGTATCACGATGGATTTTGTAGTTGGACTCCCACGGACTCCGAGGATGGTTGATGCAGTATGGGTTGTGGTAGATAGGCTGACCAAATCAGCACATTTCATTCCGGTGGCGGTTTCATCTTCAGCAGAGAAGTTGGCTCAGATCTATATTAGAGAGATTGTCAGATTGCACGGTGTGCCCTTATCTATCATATCAGACTGAGGTACTCAGTTTACCTCCCATTTCTGGAGAGTATTTCATAGGGAGTTGGGCACTCACATAGAGTTGAGCACAACATTTCATCCCCAGACGCCGGACAGTCCGAGTGCACTATTCAGGTTTTGGAGGATATGTTGCGTGCATGTGTTATGGATTTCGGTGTTTCATGGGACCAGTTCTTGCCATTAGCAGAGTTTGCCTACAACAACAGTTACCAGTCGAGCATTCAGATGGCTCCGTATGAGGCGTTGTATGGTAGGCGATGTCGGTCTCCAGTCGGATGGTTTGAGCCCGGAGAGGCTAGATTATTGGGTTCTGAGTTAGTCCAGGATGCCTTGGATAAGGTGAAGATTATTCAGGATAGGCTTCGTACAGCTCAGTCCAGGCAAAAGAGCTATGCAGATCGTAGGGTTCGAGATTTGGCTTTTATGGTAGGAGACCAGGTATTCCTTCAAGTGTCGCCTATGAAGGGCGTGATGAGATTGGGAAAGAGGGGCAAGTTGAGCCCTAGGTACATTGGTCCATTTGAGATTTTAGATAAGGTAAGAGAAGTGGCCTACAGACTTGCCTTGCCACCGGATTTATCCGCAGTGCATCCCGTGTTTCATGTATCCATGCTCCGGAAGTATATTGCAGATCCATCTCATGTTCTTGATTTCAGCAGTGTCCAATTGGACAAGGATTTGACTTATGAGGAGGAGCCAGTAGCCATATTAGATAGGCAGGTTCGCCAGTTGAGGTCAAAGAGTTATCCTTCAGTCGGTGTTCAGTGGAGGGGTCAGCCTGCCGAGGCAGTTACTTGGGAGCCCGAGTCCGACTTGAGGAGTCGTTACCCCCATCTTTTCTCAGACTCAGGTACTTTACTATATCCGTTCGAGGACGAACGTTTGTATTAGAGGTGGAGATTGTGATGACCCAAAAGGTCATCCTAAATAATTCCAGCTAAATTTGTGTTCCGAGGCCTCGAAAGCCTCCGTTAATCTCACCTCGATATGTGTGCGCAGCCCGGGCAGGTATCCGGGAAACTTTCATGTGAAAATTTGATAAAAATGAGATTTTTGAATTGAAGAAAAATGTTTTCTGAAAATAATAAAGGCTTTTGAAAGTGAATAATTATGTAAAAACCTTGTTACCGGGCCCGTGTTATGGTTTCGGAGCCCGAAACAGGTTTATTATATGTTGTTTGTCCTATCTGTGGAATTTGGTGTAAAACGGGTTTGATTTGATTGGTTTCGAATCCAAGTGAGAAAAAATGGAGTTAATTAACTTGTGGGGTTTCTAAAGAATTTGAAATGTGACTTGAGAGGTGATTTTATGTTCCTGAGGTCTGAATGAAATTCCGAGACCCGGAATAGTTCCGTTGTGTCGTTTATAACTTATCTGCAAAATTTGAAGTCATTCCAAGTGGTTTAGGCCGGTTCGGCACGTCGAAGTGAATTCTATAATTCCAAAGTTCTTAAGTTTTGAATTCAGGGGTTTTGGAGGGTGATTTTGAGTTTTATCGTTGTATTGAGTGTTCCGTGAGCTCGAGCAAGTCCGTTTGATGATTTGGGACTTGTTGGTATTTTTGGACGGGGGCTCGGGTGGGCCGAGGTACCTCCCAGACCCCGCGCGAGGCCAAAAAACCAGCAAAAACCACTGCTGGTGCACAACAGCTGGTGTGACCGCAGGTGCGGTTGCCCAGCCGCAGGTGCGGAACCGCCCCTGTGGTCCCAGCCTCGCAGGTGCGATCCCCAGCCCCTTGCCCAAAGTCCGCAGGCGCGTGACCGCAGGTGCGGTCCAGGCCATCGCAGGTGTGATTTCTCCCGCAGGGGCGACCAAATTCCGCAGGAGCGGGACCGCTGGTGCGGCTCCCAACCCCGCAAGTGCGAGCTTAGGGTCCCAGGCCCTTTTTCGCAATTGCGATCATTTTCTCGCAGGTGCGAGACCGCACCTGCGGACCTATGGTCGCAGGTGCGGAAACCCCTATTGGCAGGCCACTTAAATACTCTAAAATTTCGGGTTCTCTTCACTTTCACCCATCTTCAACCACCATTAGAGGACAACCAAGCTTGGGCAAACACCTTCCACGACCACGCACTAAGAGGTAAGTTAAAACCCATAAAACCTCTAATTCTAACACTAATTCTTAGTTAAATACACTATTAAATCATCTAAAAAATTTAGAATTAGGTAGTAAACTTTAGGGTTTTTTTTGGGAGTTAGTGATTTTTTTCATGTTAAGCCTTAAATTCTTGAATAAATTACATTACTTCGATCCTTAGACTCCGGGTAATCGATTCCTTCACGAATTTTCGAAAAATCTAAACGTGTGGGCCCGGTGTCGAATTTTAGTTTTCTTGGAAGAATAGTAGGAAATGCATAACTTGGCTTAGAAATTGTTTTATTGGGTACTTATTGATGTTAATAAATACAATATGTCTAGATATCCTCGATTGAGGCTTGACTTGCAATTTTTGGAGCCGGGGTAAGTGTTTGGCTTAACCTCAGCTTGAGGGATTAGGTATAGAGTCTTATTTGCTATGTGCAACTCATGTCCAATGTATAGGCGTGGTGGCGAGTGCCTATGCATTGCGGTCAAACATGTCCGTGAGTCACTTGTGATGAAATTTACTATGTTCTTAATATTCTCCGCCCCGTGATGTAATTGGTGAATTTAAAAAGTGATACCTTGATGTTGTTTCCCGACATGAAGAGTTATTGAGTAATTTATTTCGGTTGAGGCTTTAATTGTGAGATTGTAATTCTGATGCGAGAATGGTTATAGCAGAGACCCTTGTCGGGCATTGTTGAGTTTGTAATTGATGTTTCTCCTTGCTGGGACAATAGAATTGTATTGGATATTTCCATGCACTTGAGACATTGTATTGTTGACTTTCACATTGCTGTTGCTCTGTTTTATTAATTGTCGCACGTGGGGACATGTCGTGCTGACTGCTTGTTATTATATATGCACGAGGGGACATTCCGTGCCGAGTGATTGTGAGGTTATGCACGGGGGGACATTCCGTGCCGAGTGTTATTATATATGCACAAGGGGACATTCCGTGCCTAGTGATTGTGAGGTTATGCACGAGGGGACATTCCGTGCTGAGCACGAGGGGACATGCCGTGCCTTTTCTGTTCATTATATGTTTGAGAAGTTAAATTTCTGCTTTGTCTTTACGATTCATTTATTACTTTGTTCTGCAGTGCCCGCATATTGTTATCCCTACCTCCCCAGCATGTTCTCCCCGTATCTGTCTTACTTGCTTATTTATGTTGCCATTTTTCTTGTTATTATATAAAATTGCACAGGTACATATGTTGTGTCAGTCCTAGCCTCGTCACTACTTCACCGAGGTTAGGCTCGACACTTACTCAGTACATGGGGTCAGTTGTATTGATGCTACACCTGCACTTATTTATGTTGTGCAGACTACGCAGTCGGACCCGGAGATCACTGACGATCGGAGCATCTCATTTAGTAACACAGGAGACTCGAGGTAGACCCGCAGACGTTCGTGGGCCTTGACGTCTCCTTCTACTTTCCACTTTCAGCTCTGTCTTACCTTGTATTTCAAAGACAGTCTTATGTACTTATTTCAGACCTTTTGCTTGTAGTAATCTCTTAGATAGTCCGTGAGTATGTGACACCAGTTCTGGGATTTCGTTTATGGGTTTTATTTCGAAAAGTGCTATGTTGTATCTTGGGTTATTTTGTTAAATCTTATATGGTGGGCCGACGAAGCCTTGGTTATCTTGCTCGCATTTGTTGTTAATAAGTTTTATTTAGTTCAAACGTTGGCTTGTCTAGCGGGTTCAACGTTAGACGCAGTCATCGCCCGAAGGTGGGAATTTTGGGTCGTGACACCTCCCCAACTCTCTCCAAGTTCTCAAACGAGCCAATAAACCTGGGTCTCAACTTGACCTTCTTCCTAAATCGCCTTACACCCTTCATAGGTGAAACTTGGAGAAGACCTTCTCACCTTCCATGTAAGCCACATCTCGAGCCTTCCTGTTTGCATAACTCTTTTTCCTAGACTGAGTTGTACGAAGCCGCTCCTTAATTAGTTTCACCTTCTCCAATGCATCATGAACAAAATCTATGCCCAACAATCTAGCCTCGTCAATATCAAACCAACTAACCTGAGAATGACATCGCCTTCTTTATAATGCCTCATATGGAGCTATCTGGATGCTCGACTGGTAGTTGTTATTGTAGGCAAACTCTTCTAGAGGCAGAAACTGGTCCTACTGACCCCTGAAATCCATGGAGCATGCTCGCAACATGTCCTCCAAAATCTGGATAGTACACTTAGACTATCTGTCTGAGGATGAAATGTGATACTCAGATCGACCGGTGTGCCCAACTCATGTTGTAGATGTCTCTAAAAGTGTGATGTAAATTGTGTTCCACATTCTAAAATGACAGAAATGGGCACACCGTGCAGGCGAATAATCTCCTGGATGTAAAATCTTCACCAACCGCTATGAAGAATAGGATGTCATCACCGGAATAAAGTGTGCAGACTTAGTCAACCGGCCCGTAATAATCCAAACATTGTCATATTTCCTCAAGGTATGTGGTATGCCTACCACAAAGTACATAGTAATACGACCCCATTTTCACTCCAGTATTACCAACTTGTGAGTCAACCCACCCGGTTTCTGATGTTCATATTTCACTTATTGACAAATCAAACACTAAGAGATATGTCCAACAATGTCTTTCTTCATCTTTCACCACCAATAGTGCTGCTTCAAGTTACGATACATCTGTGTGACACCCGGAATACTATGGACTATGAACCTCCTTAAGGATCAACTCTCAAACCATCAACATTGGGAACACAAATCTGGCCTTAAAACATCATAACACCATCATTTCTAATCGCGACCTCCTTGGCACCAAAACACCAACCAATGAGGATCATCAAACTAGCAAGCCTTGATTCTCCCCGACAATGATGACAGTGCTATAATACAACCAAGAACGCAGCTAGGCTCCGAAACATCCAGCCTCACAAACCAGTTTGCCAAATCCTGAACATCAATGGCTAGTGGCTTCTCCATCGCAGGCAAAAAGCCAAACTTCCCATGCTCTCCGCCTTCCTGCTCAACGCATCGGCGACCACATTGGCCTTCCCCGATGATATAATATAATGATATCATAGTCTTTCAATAAATCTAACCTGCTTCGCTGCCTCAAATTAAGGTATTTTTTCTTGAATAAATGTTGGAGACTCCGATTATCGGTGTATACCTCACATGGAACACCATATATATCGTGCCTCCAAATCTTGAGCGCGTGAACAATGACTGTCAACTCCAAATCATGAATAGGGTAATTATTCTCATGAACCTTCAATTGATGAGATGTTCGGCAACATCCTACCGTCCTGCACCAATACTGCGCCAATTCCAACATAAGATCCCGAACCTATGGGCAATACAAATATTGGGGTTGTAGTAGAGGCTGCCTTGGGCTTTTGAAAGCTCACCTCACACTCTTCTAACAATCTAAAAAGAGAACTGATATGGATCAACTTGATCAATAGGGCCAATATACATCAAAACCCCTCCAGAAACTAGTGATAATAACCTGCCAAACCCATGAAGCTTCGAATCTGTATACCCGAAGTAGGTCTAGGCCAGTTCTAAATTGTCTCTATCTTAGTAGGATCCATTGTGATATAATTGAAAGACACAATATGACCTAAAAATGGCAAATGAGTGTAACCAGAACTCACACTTCAAAAACTTAGCATATAGGTGGCGATCCTTCAAAGTCTGAAGTATAATTCGTAGTTACTGCTCATACTCCTCTTTACTTCGAGAGTAAACCAGAATATCATCAATGAATACAATCACGAAGGAATCCAAATAAGGCTTGAACACTCGATCCATCAAGTCCATGAAGGTTGTTGGAGCATTAGTCATGCCAAATGACATCACTAAGATCTCCTAATAACCATAATAAGTCCAAAAATATGTCTTAGGGACATCCGATGCCGTAATCTTCACTTGATGGTAGCCATACCTCAAATCATTCATGGAAAACACCTTGGCACCACGAAGCTGGTCCAATAAGTCATCAATCCTCGACAATAGATACGTTCTTGATAGTGACCTTGTCCAACTGTCGATAATATACGCACATTCTAATCAATCCGTCCTTTTTCTTAACAAATAACACTGATGCACCCCAAGGTGAGATACTCGCTCTAACGAATCCCTCGTCAAGCTAATCTTGCTATGAATTCTTCAATTCTTTCAACTTAGTTGGAGCCATGCAGCATAGGGGAATAGAAATAGGCTGAGTGCCCGAACCAAATTAATGCAAAAGACAATACCCACGTTAGGTGGCATACATGACTAATTTATAGGAAACACCTTTGAAATCTCACCCACAACTAGCATCGAATCCATTAAAGGAACCTCCGCACTAGAATCATGATATAAGCCATATACATCAAACAACCCTTCTCCAATAAACGCTGAGCCTTCAAATATGAAATCACCATGATAGTGGAGTGACCACGAGGGCCTCTCCACTTTAATCTAAGCAACCCCTGGATGGCTAAATTCACAATCGTGGCATGAAAATTCAAGATTAGCACGGGGACAAACAATCCATGCCAAGAATGGCCTAAAAATCCACCAATCCAGCAACAAAAGATCAAGTATATTATTAAAACCATTAATAGCAACAATACAAGACTGATAAATCAGATCTACTACTATGGAATCACTAATCAGTGTAGACGCAGAAAGAGGAATATCAAGAAAATCATGAGGCATACTCAAATGCGGAGCGAAATATGATGACACATAAGAATATGTAGAACCCGGATCAAACAACACAGAACCATCCCTATGAAAGACTGAGATAATAACAAGGAAAGGATGATTCATTTAGATCGACATGAGAGTCCAACTACATTGCCAGAATCCATGTTGTATATTTGAAAGAGGTTGACCTCCTTGCTTATCTCATGGTACACTCCTCTTCCCGCCGAGCCCCTTTTCTCCTCGTTATGCACAGACAAAATATGTCATAACTACATCGGACGACTCCACCTCAGGCCAAGTTGGAAATTCATAACAACAGGGTTGAGCCCCACCAATCTATCCTCCACCTCTGGTATGACCTCTCAGTGACTAACTTCTACCTCTAACTAACTAACCCTTACCTCGAGCTCCTTGACCTCAACCTCTAGTTGACTGTGCGATTGGTGGATCCATCGGTGCTAGTACCCCTGTTATGGAATAATGCTCTGAAAGTTGGGACAAAACTTTCTAATGTGACTAACATCTCCACACTCAAAGCATCATCTCGGCGGGGGCGACTTTTGAATCTAAGACTGACTCTAACGACCCAAGTAACCACCATAATAGCTCTGAATCGGTGGTGCAATAACGGGAGCTGAAGTTTCACTGAATGCTAGCTTCACGATTCGAGGTCCATAAGCACTATGACTACCTAAAGTACAATATGGGACCTGTAGAGATGACTGACCCAACTTGATAGGATGTCCTATACAAAGGAACCCCTGCCTCTAGATGAGGCACCACTTAATGGTAAAAAATGATTTGGCCTCTTATCAGAGATCACCTCCCTAACCTAACATCTGATGTGCTCGATCCATCTGGAAATCTTTACTAACCTAGTAAAAGAAATCTCATCTTCGGTCTCTCTTGCCATTTGCATCCTGATGCCATATTTAATGCCATCTATGAACCTCTGCACTTTCTCCCATTCTCAGTTGGGATCAAGATAATTTCATGGTGTGATAAATCAACAAATCTAGTCTCAAACCGAGTAACGATCATGTTACCCTACTGCAGGCGGTCGAACTGATTGCGAAACTCATCTCTTTGAGTGAAGGGAATAGAATTCTCTAAGGAAAACTGCGAGAATTGAGTCCATGTGAGAGGCAGTGATCCCATTGGCCTACCTTGCACATACACCTGCCACTACCTCTTGGCAGAACCATGCGTCTAAAACACTGTGAAATTAAATCCTTTGGACTCCACGATCACCATGTTGTGCAAAATCTCATGGTTGCGGTCCATGAAGTCGTAAGGGTACTCAGAATATGCACCGCTAAAGTGAGGGGATACAATTTGGTGAACCTATCCAACTACTCAGGCAGTGGTCGACCTACTTCACTTTACAAATGATTTGGACGACCTTTATTTATCATTTTATGACCCAACCTCGTCCATATACTCCTACTAACCCTCCTAAACAGATATTGTAAGGTTATCAAGTGATTCCAAAGTTATTCCACCATATTTCAACATCAAAAGTTAGTTCTAGTGAAGCAAACTTCTTTGAGGTTGTGTTGTCATTGAGGATAATTATGGGCTGTGTTTGGATGAAATATCAAGTTGGTCCTACTGTTTAAGGAGAGTCTAACAGCCTACTAATTATGCTATGTTTTCTTGTATGTTGGTTAAGTTGTTAGGATGATAAAGTATAAGATAATAATGCTTGGATTAGCTTGAGATGTTGTTGTTCTTGATGGATTTATTTGAAAGTTTCTCTTAAGAACTTTAAGTGTATAGAGATTATGGAAAATAAATTGGCTATGATATTGTTCATATGTTATGTTGGTTTACATGTCAATCTTGTTGAGGAAATTTGTAACTAGAAAAGTAAATGGAAATCAAGCACTTGGAAGTTGGACGGTGATATTATCTTGTGTTGGGATATTTCGTTAACTTTTAGATTGAGTACAAGGTTGGAAATCCTTTAAAAGGTATTGGTTACTATACTGGATATATTACTATGTTCAAGAATGAAGGTATTGGGTTAAAGGGTGCTAAAAGGATTCAATCCGAGCTTGTCGCTCGTCGTGATATGTTAATGACGTGTTAATGAAATATTTTGTACCCTATTGTTGATGATGTTCTTATTGAATTGCTCTGGTTGTTTTTGTTGGTATATGGTATTGGAGAAGGCCCTTGTTACAGGGGAGATTCTTCCCAAATTTACATAAATGAGCTACTAATTTAAGTTGCAGACTTAACCTTTACTTAGTACTGATTTTGAATCTCCTTATCTATGGTAGATTGAATTGAGTTGTTTGAAGAATTACTTGGAACTCAACGGAGTTAAGGTATGTTAAGGCTAAACCTTTCCTTTATTTTGGAACGATCCCGTAAATACATGTGTTTGATAATGAGACATAAAGAGAAGATCATATTCCTGAATTTATGTACATTATCCTAGTCTCATAAGTTATAATATTCTCCCTTATCGGGACTTTATATTCAGTTTAGTATTGTTTTCTTCCAGTGTATATATATATATAAAACCTCGAGCTTTAATAGGTGGGCAATCCCCTATTAGGAAATATTATAGTATTTTCTCCACCATCGAGCTATAATCGGAGGGCAAGACCTATTGGGCAACCTCTGATTAGAGTATATGTTATATACCGAGCCTATAGTGGTCGAGGGCCTATGAGTGAGCCCAAACTGGCTGGGATATAGAGCTTAGTATGGATAAGCGCCTTTGAGAGAGCCTAATATGATGGAGCAGTTATATGTACTGAGTCTTGTAGAGCAAGACAATTATTTTACTTACTATATTGAGAGAGTTGAGTCAGTATCAGCAGGTAATCATATCTTCAAATTATCTTTGAATCCTAGTTACTTTCAGTTATTATATTATAAGTTTAGTTTCCGCTTTCAATTATTTTGTTGCCTTACATACTTGGTACATTATTTCGTACTGACATCCCTTTTTCAAGGAATGTTGTATTTCATGCTTGTAGGTCCTGATAGATAGATCGATAGACCTTCCCAGTAGACGGAGTCAAACATCAGCTTGGTTGGTAAGCTCCACTCCCTCGGTGTTACTAGGTCTAGACCTTGGAGTCTATTATTTATACAGGTCTGATGGGTAGATCGAGGCCCTATCCCGACCATGATAAAGTCATATCTAGAGGCTTGTAGATGAGTCCTGTATATTTTGTATATCAGTAAATGTTCATGGAGGCTTCTTCGGTCTGCACAATTATATACCAGCTTTTGGGTATGTTTACCCCTTAGATGAGAGAGGCGTTATTTTTTCAGATGATTCAGAATATGGCCTCATCGGCCTAAGTTGAGGGTTACCCTACATAGTTCACAGTTACATAGTGGTACGCTCGAGCCGAGTATGGCAACGAGGTGCCGGCCACACCTCTTCAGGTTTGGGGCGTGACAAACTTGGTATTAGAGGAGTTCTATCCTAGGGTGTCGACAAGTCGTGTCTAGTAGAGCCTTGTTTATAGATATGTTATGCACCACATTATATAAACAGGAAGCTATAAGTCATTTAGGAGTCTATTACCCTTCTTTCAAATTCAAATCGTTCTATAGAGCTGAGTCATAAGAGTTTGAACCAAGACTTATGTTTGCTAATTATGTAGAAATGTTTTTCAATCAGATAAATTACTCCTAGCCAGAGGGCTAATACAAAAGCAGGTAAGAGCATTAGTAGAGAATAATTCTTGACAACGCAGCCTTGTTTGTGGCCCTATTAGATCGTGCATACCAGATAGTGCACACTAGAATAGTACAATCATATATGAATACTAGAACATTCAAAAATATCAGAAGACATGTAGTGGATTCCTAGAACGGATAAATATTCACCTTAGCATGACTCCCCCCTCGTAAAAAGAGAATATTAGGTGACCCAAAGAGCCAGTGAGATGGAGCAAGGTGAGATAAAAGTGAAAGAATATTTTGTTGAAGTTTTCAGAACAAGGTAATAGACAAAGATATTAGCGAGAGAATAAGAAGAGAGTAAGTGAAGCATTACGTGTATGATGTGATAAAAGGGTGATAACGGTAAATCATAATTTGAAAGGATGACAGAGTCTATAGTCAAGTAAAGGAAAAGACAAGAAGTGACATGCCTTGAGACTATAAAAGAGTATATGCCATAAAGTCATATCCATATTTTGAGAAATGAGTTGGTGGCTCCTACATGATTACTAAAAGGCTAAGTTGGACCCCCGAAGTAATAGAAATTAGCATGGGCTAGTAAATAAGAAAATCGAACATGATTTAGGGACCGAAGGATTTGATAATAGTCGGCATCGTAAGAATTTCAGAGATCGTGTTTCAGAAATGATAGAACAGACAATGGAACAATAACCCTTAAAGGTCATTTAGGAAGACGCTTCCCTAAACCAAGCACTAGGTGTCACTCTCGTGCGTAATAAATTCAGTTATCTTTGGTACATAAGGGTTATGGCAAGGCAAGTAAGAGTCTGTGAAGATGTGAAGAGACGCAAAAGATGAAGAGGTAAAACATTTATAGGTGAATCTTTATAGCATTAAATGGTAGTACTCCCCTAAAGAGGGAGGGGGGAGGGACGGTGTGATATGGTATTAAATCAGAGTTATATAGTTCAAGTAAAAAGGCAAAAAGAGTGAGATTGCATTTATTCAGATCCTACAAATACGTTTCGACTCCGGAATATTATCCAAGCACGATGCCGGGGAGAGGCGATAAGGGTTCCCATCCAGGATGTTATTGATAAATAAGTGTGAATTCACACTTGATACATTAGAAGCTAGTGTGAAAGGTAAGTTAGGAGAAAAGACATAACCCAAGAGAGGTTACACAAAATATAGATATGTGCATGTATTGACGAGTCATTAGTAGTTGATTCTGGAAGGGCCTAGATATGGCTAGACAAGAGGTCTCAGATAAATCAGCAGATCATGCAAGATAAACGTAGTGAAACCCAGCACAGGAAATTTAGTCTCACAGATATGACATCGTAATCCTTGAGAAATATTCAGATAGGAGTAGGGGTAGTTAGAGGTACCGTATAAGTATTACGGAAATAAAAGAGAGTGCACTAGGAAGCTATTTAAAATTTTAGTTCAGAATTAACCTTACGAGCACAGGGGTGCATAGGTAAGTAATTAAGTATAATTATAGGAGCCTAAGTACATTAAATTTTTTGTCTAGTATACGATGTAAAAAGCTCCCAGCTTTACATGAGTCAGAGGGTCTTCCCTAAGTGCTTCAACAAAATACTAGCTGAGGAAATAAGAACGAAGGCTTCAACATAAGCATAGTGACCTAAAGAAGAAATGATCTTGTAACAACATTCTCACTACAACATTGTATGCACTCCATAACAGGTGGCACCTGTCGTGACTAAGGAACGAGAAATAAAATCAAAAGTAATATTCGAGATCATATGAGTTGCATGAAATTCCAATAGGTGTGGGCACTAAGGTAAGCCAAGAATTCATGCAACAGGTGGCAAAACAACCAGGAATAGTAACTTCTTTTTAAAGAAAGCTGAGACGGCACAAAAGGAATTATTCGATCAATGACCCAGAGTTAGTTACATTGTGAACGCACATAAGATTTCAGAGTATTATCAATGCAGCATATATGTTGACATTCCTACAACTATTGGAGACTCCGGCATAAGTTAAAAGAATAAATGAGTCCACCTCATAGACAAAGGCTTGAATTGTTAGAAGATTACATTATGGATATTCCATAGTGTCCACGAAAGGCAAAAATAATAACTAATACCCTGAGTTGCAGATCAGAAGATAGATTAAGTGTACTTAAAGGCTGAGAGAGAAGATGAAACTAAAGAGCGACATCAACTAAGTGAAACAGGAGTCTTATTATTAGACCCTAATAATTATAGGAGGTACAAGAGAGATAGTACAACAACCTTATTCTATAACGGCTCTACGATAAAGCTAGTTAGAACAGTGCCAGCCTCATAAGGAGTAAGTATGAAGCTCCCACCAGATTGTGTATGCACTAGAGGTGAAAGTATTATAGTAGGGCTTCAAGTTGTGGATGTGAATTCCACCCACATGGTTTTCTAAACTATGGTTTCCAGGTACCAAGAGGTCTAGTTAAGATAGTAAAGAAGAGTTAGATATGACGTGATGTCTCGCTTGAGGTTCCAGAATAACATAAGGAAATCTATGGTGCTATCAAGTTAAAGGAAAGTTGCAAGTAGTATAAATAGATATATGTAGGTCGCAAGCTAAAGTATGGTAGAGCAACAAGGTTTTAGGTAGACGGGAGTAAGGATGAGAAAAAAGTAAGTGAGAAGGTAACGAGAATAGGTAAGTCCTCGGGATTAAACACATCAAAACAACATAGTTGATGGTTTCTTTAAGTTGTAAAAAGTCCAGTACAACCTGAATGAGCTCAGAGGAGTTTAAGACTAGGAGTATTTAGAAAAATATGGAATGTTGTCCTAGTGTAGAATAAGGGTGTAGCTGCGATGGATAACAGAATGATGTTTAGGCCTTTGATTAGGTAATGAAGAAAAGGGATTTTATGAATTATACAGCATTAAAATACCCTCATAAGTTGAATAACGTTGGGATGCTATGAAATACAGTTATTTAAGTATAGTATTGTCCCTACGTGAATCAGGAAAATAACTCCAGATGTTCCCCGATGAGATGTGAGCCCTAGTGACAATGTATTACATAAGAGGTTTCAATTTATCAGTGGTATATTAGAGATCAACATTAAGTAGAATAAACAATAGATGGATAAAAGTTCAACAGTATGATATGAGATTACGCTATCATTCTTAAGATGAACAATAATGAGGAAACATTAAGGGCAAATATTTATACATATAGGATAAGCAGCGAGAGAGTAACATGGAGTTGGGTAGCATACCTTGGTAATATTAAATCAAAGTAAGTGTTATGGTATTTTATAATCAACCTAGATATAATAGTGTCATAAGCATAGATAATCGAGGCTATGAAACAAGATACAACAATAGTCGTAAGTTTGACAAGTACCGAGCGAAGAACTTCAGTACACCTATAGATTCCTAGAGGGAAAGCATGTCATAGTTCTATATATATTCATAAAGTGAGGCATAAAGATTGGCTAAAAGATGGAGGACACAGTAGAGAAGAGTCACATAGGCGCACATATAAGGACAGATTCATATAGGCTGCATGACATAAGGTAGCAATAGTTACAAGATTGGAAGAATTCTGACCACAAGTCGGGGTGTGAGAGAGAGGCCTAGTTAGGGGAATGCCCTGGCCTTTGGAATTATTCACAAAATAGTTGCCTAGATTGAAAGGACAACAGTAAAGTATTAGTAAAAGCTATAGGTTATGAGATTGATAAATGCATCAGTTAACATTCGAGGATGAATATTCCAAAGGGGGGAATGATGTTACACCCCATAATTTCGTACGTTAGAGTACGGCGTAAGTCAAATAATGTAAGATCAGAATTGATATCATCTTTGAAAAGTTTATAAAGTAAGTTAATCATGTTACCAAGGAGGTTACAAATATTTAAGATCATGAATTCCAAGTACCAAGAGGGTTGAAAGGCTTAGAATCTAGACGAGTTGAAGAAAATAATTTTCGCCGAAAGTCGACAAGTTGGGAATGTTATAACATGTACTTTTGAGGTGACACTAACGTGCTTAACGTTATAAGGAAATTATTTTATGAGTATTTAAGTCGTACGATACTCGTGTGTTATGTTTTGAAGTCAAGCGAGTCGTGGAACAAAAGTTGGAGAAGGTCATCACAAGCAAAATTGATAAATGTGCTAAAAATTAGGTAAAATATAGCTGAGCTTTTCTCCAAATGTAACGACCCGATCGGTCGTTTTGAGATCCAGCGCGTCGTTCAGCAGTTGGGAGTCACGAACAACTTCATTTCGGGTATTGTGACTTGTGTGTATGGTCAGAGTTGAAATTCAGGAGGTTCGGAGTTAAATTGAAAGGAACATTCTCATTTCAGAAGCCTTAAGTTGAAGAAATCGAGTAAGATTGGAATTTTGAGTAAACGACCTCGGAATCATGATCCGAAGGTTCTAGCAGGTTCGTATGGTGATTTCAAACTTGGATGTATGTCCGGATCGGGATTTGGATAACCCCAGAGCGTTTCGGTGTATATTGTGGAAGTCAGCATTTTTGAAGAAATTTCCTAAGTTTGGCTTGAAGTGCATGTCAATGATATTGATGTCCGTTTGGGATTCCGAGTCTGGGAATAGCTCCGCATGGTGATTCTGGAGTTAGGAGCGCGATCGGAAGTGAATTCGGATGTCCGGAGGTCATTTTGAAGTCATTTGGCTAAAGATAGAAATTTAAAGGTTTTTGAGAAGTTTGACCGAGAGTTTGATTTTTTGATATCGGGGTCGGATTCAAATTCCGAAAGTTGGAGCAGGTCCGTAATGTTGAATATGACTTGAGTGCAAAATTTGGGGTCAATCGGACGTGATTTGATAGATTTCGGCATCGGATGTAGAAGTTTGAAATTTCAAAGTTCATAAAGTTTGAATTTTAGTGCGATTCGATATTTCGGCATTGTTTGATGTGATTTGAGGCCTCGAGCAAGTTCGTATCATGTTGGTATAATTGGTTAAGGTCCCGACAGCCTCGGGTAGATTTTAGAAGGTTAACGGAGTGAATTTCGGACAAAAGAAAGAAAGAAAAATTGCAGAAAATTTCTGCTACATTTTTTGGATAGCAAATTGTGCGTCGAAGAGCTAACTTTGGAAGAGTATATATAATAATCTATAAGGAATATGAAAATTGGAAAAAAATTAAAGTTGTATATCTTGAAGTCTAGTTTTCAGAACATTAAACCATTTGTCATTTGGAGTTTTTTGCAAAGAGTTATAACCGATTGAATATGGTTGGTGGAGCAGTTTTGCCAGAATTTTCTGATGCAGGAAGCCGACTTTAGAAGCTTATATCTTAGGATATATAAAGAGTTATATGGTGTACAACCTATCACTTTAAAGATCTTCGAGTCTAGTTTCTAAATCTTCAAACCGTTTGTTATTTGGATATTTCTACAATAAGTTATGGGTGTTTTAACAGAAGGTGTTCAACAAGGGAATTTTAATAAGATGTACAACCTGTGCAGCACAAGTGCAAGGTACAACTCGATGAAGCAGGGGCAGATTCTTTAAACTCGAATTTTGGCCATTTCTTTCATTTCTTTCATTTGGCTTGGATGATTTTGGAGAGCATTTCAAGGGATATTTCATCAAGGATCAAAGTTTGGGGGCGTTGTGCATCCATTGGAGTCGTCGGAAGGGCTTAGAAGCCGGTTATGGAACTTCAGAGCGAGGTGAGTCTCCTTTCCAACCTTGTAAGGGGGAAAGTCCCCATAGGTACCTTATTTGTTATGTAACATGTTGTTGGGTCCGCGTACGAACCAAGTGACGAGAGTCCGTACGTGGCGACTATTATGCTATGTCGGGTAGTTTTAGGACTCACAAGCATGACTCTATTTGTCTTTCATGTATCTTTGGATGTATTTTGAGTTTCATATTACTTTTGAAATGATATGGAAATGTGGAACGTTACGATTTAAATCCCCAGTTGATTAATGCATGATATGAGCATAGTCCTACTGAGTTCACTGCTGTTTTTGGTACATATACATATATACGTACGTATAAGAGTCAGCGCACGAGTCGCAGGTATGATTCGCGATCGTGGAAATCTTTATAGTAATGGTATATAATTGAGTCAGCACACGAGTCGCAGTTATGATTCGCGATCGTGAGAAGCTTTATAGTAATGGTATATAATTGAGTCAGCACACGAGTCGCAGGTATGATTCGCGATCGTGGGAAGCTTTATAGTAATGGTACATAATTGAGTTAGCACACGAGTCATAGGTATGATTCGCGATCGTGGGAAACTTTATAGTAATGGTATATAATTGAGTCAGCACACGAGTCGCATGTATGATTCGCGATCGTGGGAAGAGTTATAGTAATGGTATATAATTGAGTTAGCACACGAGTCGCAGGTATGATTCGTGATCGTGGGTAGCTTTATAGTAATGGTATATAATTGAGTCAGCACACGAGTCGCAGGTATGATTCGCGATCATGGGGAGTTTTATAATAAATCAGTATAATCGAGTGAGCACTCGAGTCGCAGATATGATTCGCGATCAAGGGGAGCTTTACGATTATTCAGTGTTTATATATTTTCGTACGACTCCGGCCAGTTGCCTTGTTCTGGTATTGTATCGTCACTTGAGTCTGAGTCACTTATAGTGGGATTGTCAGGTATTGTGTAAACAGAGGATTTGGCACTTGCAGTTCATTTTCAGTTGTTACTTGGATTACATTATTTGCTTATGTACTTTTTGATTTCTGCTTCACATGCCTATTGCTTTAGCCATATCCCTTTTTATATTATATTGCCGGACCTTAGTGAGTGNTGTACTTACATTTTATATTTATTGCCTTTTGTCCAATTTGTTTTCGGACAAGCGTTGTATAATTGTATAAATTCTTAGAAATTGCTCATGGACTTGTGTCACCGGGTTCTGGGGATGTCTCGGTATTTCTTATTTTTTGTTTTGTATTAAGTTGGTTTCTTGCCATATTTAAATTACGAAATTTATTTATTTAATAATGAAAATGCAAGAAGAGGCTTCGATTCTAAAATGTTAAACAGGAAAGTGTTCCAACTGATTAAGGGGTCGGCTTGCCTGACAGTGGTGTCCGGCGCCATCACAACCCATAGGTTTTGGGTCGTGACACCAAATATACTTGGAATTACGGGGTGATGTACCTACAAAATTGAAGATCTACAAGTCAAGTTTCTAACGCATTAAATCATTCATCGGTACGACATCATAGAAGAGAAATATATATGCATTTTCACGAGACTGCGTAAAACATTCCCAATGGGACCCACTGAGGCGGTGGTCGACCTACTTCACTTTAAAAACAATTTGGACGACCTTTATTTCTGATTCTTTGACCCAACATCTTCCCTACACTCCTCCTAACCCTCCTAAGCAAATATCATAAGGTTTTGAAGTGATTCCAAAGTGATTACACCATATTTTAACATCAAAAGTAAGTTCTAGTGAAGAACAACACCTCTTTGAGGTTGTGTTGCATTGAGGATAATTGTGGGTTGTGTTTTGATGAAATTTCAAGTTGATCCTACTGCCTAAGGTGAGTATAACAGCCTACTAACTACTCTTAAGCTTTCTTATATGTTGGTTAAGTTGTTAGGATGATAAACTACAAGGTAATACTTGGATTAGCTTAAGATGTTATTATTCTTGATGGATTGAATTAAATGTTGCTCTAATGAGCTTTAAGTGTCTGGAAATAATGGAAAATAAGTTGGCTATTATATTATTAGTATGATTATATTGGTTTATATGTCAATCTTTTTGAGGAAATTTGTAACTGGAAAAGGAAATGGCTATAAAGCACTTGGAAGTTGTTGACAATGATATTATCTTGTGTTACGCTATTTCGGGTAACTTTAAAATTCAGTAGAAGGGTGGAATTTTTTTTAAAGGTATTGGTTATTGTACAAGATATATTACTAAGTTCAAGAATGAATGATATTGGGGTTGAAAGGTGCTAAAGGGATTCAATCCGAGCTTGCCGCTCGTCGTGATATGTTGATGACTAGTTAATGAAATATTTTGTGCCCTATTGTTGGTGTTGTTCTTATTGAATTGTTGTTGTTGTTGTTTTTGGTATATGGTATTGGAGGAGGCCCTTCTTACAGGGGAGAAACTGCCCAAATTTACATAAACGAGCTACTAGTTTAAGTTGCGGACTTAACATTTACTCAACATTGATTTTGAATCTCCTTATGCTATTGTAGATTGAGTTGAGTTGTTTGAAGAATTTCTTGGAACTCAACGGAGTTAAGGTATGTTAAGGCTAAACCTTACCTTCATTTTTTCATGATCCCATAACTACATGTGTTTGATAAAGAGACATAAAGAGAATACCATATTCCTGAATTTATGTACATTATCCTAGTCTCATAAGTTATTATATTCTCCCTTATTAGGAATTTATATTCAGTTAAGTATTGTCTTCTTTCAGTCAAGACAGGAGAGGGTCTATATATATGTATATAGACACACACACACACACACACACAATATTACAGTATTTTCACCACCATTGAGCTATAATCCGTGGGCAGGCCCCTATCAGGCAGTATTATAGTAATTTCACCACCATCGAGCTATAATAGGTAGGCAAGCCCCTATTATGTAACCTCTGATCAGATGGTAAGTTATATACCGATCCTACTGTGGTCGAGCAGCTATGAGCGCTCCTAGACTAGCCGAGATATAGAGCCTGGTATAGCCAAGTGCCAATAAGCGAGCCTAATATGGCAGAGCAGTTATACGTACTGAGCCTTATAGAGCCGGAAAATTATTTTACTTACTATATTGAGAAAGTTGATTCAGTATCACAAATTAAGCATATCTTTGGATCATCTTAGAATCCTTGTTCCTTTAAGTTATTGTATTATCAATTCTGTTTCAACTTTCTATTATTCTGTTGCCTTACATACTCGGTACATTACTTTGTATTAACGTCCCTTTTGCTGGAGATGCTACCATGCCTGCAGGTCGTGATAGACTACTGGATAGACCTTCCCAGTAAACAGATTCAAATATCAGCTCGGCTGGTAAGCTTCACTCCCTTGGCGTTACCATGTCTTGGCCTTGGAGTCCATTTTTTTTATACATGTTTGATGGGTAGGTCGAGGCCCTGTCTCGGCCATAATACAGTCATCTCTAGAGGATTTTATGCGAGTCTTGTATATTTTATATATCAGTATATTGTAATGGAAGCTTCGTCGGCTTGCACAGTTATTTATATCATCATATTGGTATGTTTACCCCTCGGATACGCTATGATGACCCAAAGGGTCATCTTATGAATTAAGACTCCATTCCAGGCTCATTAGCCTTAAACAAACTAATTTTAATTACCTCCATTTTTGTGCGCAGTCCAGGCGTGAAACCGGAAAGCGTTTATGTGGAAATATGAGAAATAATAATTTTAAGAGTTAAAATTTGATTTTAGTTGACTTTGGTCAATATTTTGAGTAAATAGACCTGGATCTGTGTTTCGACGATCCTGGAAGGTCCGCAGTAAAATATGGGACTTGCGCGTATGCCCGGAATTGAATTCCAAGGTCCCTAGCCCTAGAAAACAATTTCAAAGAAAGTTGTTGTGCTGGTTTTTACAGGAAATAAAGAAATGAAATAATGTTTGAAATCGTTAGTATCGGACCCGTATTTTTGTTCCGGAGCTCGGAACAAGTTTTTTATGATATTTAAGTCCTATTTGTGAAATTAGATGAGAATCGGAGTTGATTTGACATGATTCAGACTTCCAGTTGAAAAGTTAGAAAATTTGAGTGTTCTTGAGAAAATCATGAGTTTTGAGGTTAAATTCGTAGTTTTTGATGTTATTTTGGTGATTTGATCACACGAGCAAGTCTGTATGATGTTTTTAGACTTGCGTGCATGTTTGGTTTGGAGACACGAGGGCTTGGGTGAGTTTTGAATAGGTTTAGGCTGTGTTGCGCTTGTTTTTTTATGCTTCGTTGTCGTTTCTTCAAGCATAAATGATACCACATTAAGAAAATGATCTCCAAAATCAGTTTTTATTGAACCATTAGATCAGTATCATAATTATGGAGCCATAGGAAAATGAATCATCGAATTTGGACGTTGTATGAGGAAGTTATGCTTATTTCCGTGTCAGGAACAATTGCTGGTGTCTGGTGTGGTCGCAATTGCGAAGATGTTTGTCGCAATTGTGATGCCCAGTTCGCAATTGCAAACTTTTGTCGCAAATGCAACTTTTTCTAGCCCTTCCTTGTTCGGAATTGTAAAGGTTTTCTCGCTTTTTGCGAGGATTCGCAATTGCGAACCCTGGATCGCAAATGCGAAATCTACAGCCCGTTAAGTGATATTTTAGACGGGATTTTCACCCATTTTTCAATTCTCTCAAACCCTAGACCTCCATAGGTGATTTTCCAAGGATCCAAAATTCTCCAAATCATTGGTAAGTGATCTCTAACTAATTTCTTTCATTCCTTGACAACTTTTAACAAGATTTCAACCTAGAATCTAGAGTTTTCATGGTGGAAATTGGTATTTTTGGGTAGAACTTAGGAATTTCAAAACATCAAAATTTAGACCTCGAATTGATGTCGGAGTCAAAAATCGATTGTATATCCGAGCTTGTGGAGAATGGGTAAACAGGTTTTGGTCCGAACCTCGAGTTTAGACCAAGCGGGCCCGGGGTCGATTTTGTATTTGACTAGAAAACATAGGAAAATCATAGTCTTTCATTAAAGTTAATTCTTTTAAGAAATAATTAATAATATTGAACCAATTGTGATTAGATTCGAGCGGGTTAGAGGTGAATTCAAAAGGAAAATGTTTGTTATAGCAGTGATTTTCTTGTGAGATTGAGGTAAGTGCTTGGTTTAACCTTGACCTGAGGGAATAGGAATACCCAACTTAGATGCTAGGTGAATTTTCTTGTGTGTGGTGTATAGGTGAGGTGACGAGTATCTATGAACCACAAAAATACTTGTTGAACATAACCCCTTCCCGGTTTCCAATTTAATTGATCCCTAGTTTAATTGTTTTATGATCATTGATGCCTTCATGTCTACTTGGTTCGTCACTTGTTGTTAAATATTGTTTCAAGCATTTTGAAAGTGTTACTTGTTCCTTAGTCACATCGTGGTACATTTGGTTGAGCTGGTTGTCAGTGTACCTTATACATTTCGGTTGGTTTCGTTGTGTGGTGATAATTGGTGAAGTTTCTGAATAGTACAGTTTTTTGTTTATGATAATTGAGACTTAAGTATTGGTAAAGGTTTGGAATCTGATTTATGAAACTCTATTATAAACAAAGATATGAAATGTGTTTTTTCTGGTGGGAACGGGTTTCACGCCGCAACAAGGAGTAATAAGGGTGGACAGGTGGGATCGGGTTGCACGCCGCAACAGGAGAAATAAGGGTGATATATATATATATAGGGAGGAGAAATAAGGGTGGACAAGTGTGATCGGGTTGAACGCCGCAACAAGGAGCAATAAGAGAGAATATTCATGTTTTAGTGTTTATAAAATAAAGACTGGAACACTCATTGTTTTATTGTCATTATTTCATGTTCTGCTCTTACTGTTATTTAAAGTGAAACTTGTTCTGTTTACAACTGTTGAGACATAAATATTCTGAAAGTCTTTGACTTAAATTGTGAAAATCTTTTATAAACAAAGAGATGTGATTGTCTGGTAGAAGCGGGTTGCACGCCGCAACAAGGAGTGATAAGGGTGGATAGGTGGGATTGAGTTGCACACCGCAACAAGATAAATAAGGGTGATATATATAGGGAGGAGCAATAAGGGTGGACCGGTGGGAGCGGGTTGCGCACCGCAACAAGGAGCAATAAGGGAGGACATTTATGTTTTACTCATTTTTAACACAAAGATTAGAAAACTTATTGTTTTACTCTACTATTTCTCATATTATGCACTTACGGTTATTTTAAAGTGAAAATTGGAAACTTATGTGAGAATTGGTTATAGTTGAGACCTGGAAAAGGTGGCTGAGTTATTTATTTATTGCTACAGATTATTGCTTTTGTTTAGTTTAGAATTTCTTTCTTGCTTTATTATATATTGTTCACAAGTTATATTGTAAATGCCTCGCCGTAGCCTCGTCACTACTTTTTCGAGGTTAGGATCGGCATTTACTCAGTACATGGGGTCGGTTGCACTGATACTACACTTTGCACTTCTTGTGAAGATCTATGTACTGGCCAGAGCTAGGTGAAAGTAGTAGTTGATAGCATTTACACGGAGACACGAGGTAGATCTTCTGGTGCTGGAGATTCCTGGAGTCATCCCTTTATTATTTGGATACTATTTTATTTCATTCAAAACAGAGATACATTTCTTTCAGCCTAATTATTTGTAGTGTTCTTTAGTAGTTTGTGAATTGTGACACCAAACCCTGGGTAGTTATATACTTAGTATTAGTTCGTGGTTTGTTTTATTATTTCGAATATTATTCCTGATATCAGTTCTTGGAAAGTATTAGATTTCGTGTTTATTTTGGAATTGTTTATTCATGTTTAAACAGATTGTTAAAAGAAAATGGTTAAATAAATTCTAACATTGGCTTGCCTAGCAAGTATGGTGTTAGGCGCCACCACTATCCCGAGGGTTGGGAATTTGGGTCGTGACAAAGATTTGAGGAGGAGCCGGTAGCCATATTAGACCGGCAGGTTCGTCAGTTGAGATCAAAGAGTTATCCTTCTGTTCGAGTGTAGTGGAAAAGTCAGCATGTTGAGGCAGCTACTTAGTAGTCCGAGTTGGACATGGAGAGTTGATATCCCCACTTTTTTGCCAGTTCAGGTAATTGCTATGTCTGTTCGAGAACGAACGTTTGTTTTAGAGGTACAGATTGTGATGATCCAAAAGGTCATCTTATGAATTAAGACTTTATTCCAGGCTCATTAGCCTTAAAAAGAATAATTTTAATTACATCGATTAACGTGCACAGTCCGGGCGTGAAACCAAAAGGCTTTTATGTGGAAATATGAGAAATAATAATTTTTAGAATTAAAATTTGCTTTTAGTTGACTTTGGTCAACATTTTGAGCAAACAGACCCGGATCTGTGTTCCGACAATCCCGTGAGGTCTGCAGTAAAACTTGGGATTTGGGCATATGCCCTCAATTGAATTTTGAGGTCCCTAGCCCTAGAAAATAATTTTTGAAGAAAATTGTTGTGCTGGTTTTTACAGGAAATAAAGAAATAAAATAATATTTGAAATTATTGGTATCAGGCCCATATTTTAGTTCTGGAGCCCGGAATAGGTTTGTTATGATATTTAAGTATTATATGTGAAATATGATGAGAATCAGAGTTGACTTGACGTGATTCGGACGTCCGGTTGAAAAGTTAGAAAATTTGAGTGGTCTTGAGAAAATCATGAGTTTTGAGGTTAAATTCGTAGTTTTTGATATTATTTTGATGATTTTATTGCACGAACTAGTCCGTATGATATTTTTATACTTACGAGCATGTTTGGTTTGGAGCCTCGAGTGCTTCGGTGAGTTCCGGATAGGTTTAGGCTCTGTTGCGCTTGTTTTTTATGCTTCGTCGCCGTTTCTTCTAGCATAAATGATACAACATTAAGAAAATGAGCTTCAAATTCAGTTTGGATGATCGGGCCGAGGTCTGCCCCCTCTTCCCCTCACTCTCCTTTCCCTAATATGAATCTTGAGTCATCAAAGCCTTTTTGACTCGGCTTGGCACGGTCGCCCTACGCGACTAGCGCTTCAAAAGGAGAAACTCTCGGTCGTAGTTTGGCGACCTATATTTAGTAGGGGCCTTTAGTCTTTTGATTAGAGTAGGGGTCACGAGAGAGCAGAGCGTACCGCCCTGCCATAGTCACGAGTCTGTTTATAGTCGTGACTGTTGGCATAGTCAACAAGGTTGAACCATTAGATTCGTATCGTAATTACAGAGCCATAGGAAAATGAATCATCGAATTTGGACATCGTATGACGAAGTTATCCTCGTTTCCGTGTTGGAAAACATTGTTGGTGTCTGGTGTGGTTGCAATTGCGAACATTTATGTCGCAATTACGATGCCCAGTTTGCAATTGCAAACATTTTGTCGCAAATGCGACTTTTTCCAGCCCTTCCTTGTTCGCAATTGAGAAGGTTTTATCGCTTTTGCGAGGGTTTGCAATTATTATTTCTGGATCGCAAATGTGACTCTGGGAGAATGGGTAAACGGGTTTTGGTCCGAAACTCGAATTTAGACCAAGCGGTCCCGGAGTCAATTTTTGTATTTGACTAGAAAACATAGGAAAACCATAGTCTTTCATTAAAGTTAATTCCTTTAAGCAATAATTGATGATATTGAACCAATTGTGATTAGATTCGATTGGGTTGGAGGTGAATTCTAAAGGAAAAGTTGTGCTAGAGCAGTGACTTGCCTATGAGATTGAGGTAAGTGCTTGGTTTAACCTTGACTTGAGGGAATAGGAATCCCCAACTTAGATGTTATGTGAATTTCATGTGTGTGGTGTATAGGTGAGGTGACGAGTATCTATGAACCACCAAATTACTTGTTGAACATGACCCCTTCCCCGTTTCCAATTTAATTGATCCCTAGTTTAATTTTTATGATCATTGATGCCTTCATGTCTACTTGGTTCGTCACTTGTTGTTAAATATTGTTTCACGTATTTTAAAAGTGTTACTTGTTCCTTAGTCACATCGTGGTACATCTTGTTGAGATGGTTGTCAGTGTACATTATACATTTCGGTTGGTTTCGCTGTGTAGTGATAATTGGTTTTCTGAATAGTACAATTTCTTGTTTATGATAATTGAGACTTAAGCATTCTGAAAGGCTTGGAATCTTATTTGTGAAACTCTATTATAAATAAAGAGATGAAATGTGTTTTGTCTGGTGGGAGCGGGTTGCACGCCGCAACGAAGAGTACTAAGAGTGGACAGGTGGGATCAAGTTGCACACCGCAACAGGAGAAATAAGGGTGATATATATAGAGGGTGGATAGGTGGGATTGGGTTGCACGCTGCAACAAGGAACAATAAGGGAGAATATTCATGTTTTACTGTTTATAAAATAAAGGTTGGAACACTCATTGTTTTATTGTCATTATTTCATATTCTACTCTTACTATTATTTAAAGTGAAACTTGTTCTGTCTACAATTGTTGAGACATAAATATTGTGAAAGGCTTTGACTTAAATTGTGAAAATCTTTTATAAATAAAGAGATGTGATTGTCTGGTGGGAGCGGGTTACACGCCGCAACAAGGAGTGATAAGGGTGGACAGGTAGGATCGGGTTGCACGCCGCAACATTAGAAATAAGGGTGATATATATAGGGAGGAGCAATAAGGGTGGACATGTTTGAGCGGGTTGCGCGCTGCAACAAGGAGCAATAAAGGAGGACATTTATGTTTTACTGATTTTAACACAAAGATTTGAAAACTTACTGCTTTACTCTACTGTTTCTCATATTATGCACTTACGGTTATTTTAAAGTGATATTTGAAAACTTATGTGAGAATTGGTTATAGATGAGACCTGGAAAGGGTGGCTGAGTTATTTTATTTATTGCTACACATTATTGATTTTGGTTAGTTTAGAATTTATTTCTTGCTTTATTATATATTGTTCACATGTTAGATTGTAAATGCCTCGTCGTAGCCTCGTCACTACTTCGTCCAGGTTAGGATCGACACTTACTCAGTATATAGGGTCGGCTGTATTGATACTACACTCTGCACTTCTTGTGCAGATCCAGGTACCGGCCAGAGCTAGGTGAAAGTAGTAGTTGATAGCATTGATGTTTTAAACTTCAATACTACACAATAATATAAGTTAATTGTGCAGTACCCTCTTTTCGAGTGCTGTCTAATAAGAAGAACCTGGTTCTTCTTGGTGTACTACTTTCTACTAATGCGGAATAAGAAAGCAGTAAAGTAAAGACACATAGATTTTTACGTGGAAAACACCTGGCTCAAAAGGTGAAAAAACCACAACCTAAGGATTTGCTCAAACACTTCGATAAAAACTCTGAGCCAAACGGACTTACAAAATAAACTCTTTTGTAATCCTAGGACTTGTCACACCTCCTTTTTACTACCTCGGGAAGGGTATAAGGAAGTTTTTTCCAATTTAAGTGACAATCGAAACAGGATTATTTTATTTAAAATTCAGAGTCGCCACTTGGAATAATTTATGGTGTTCCAAGTCACCGATTTAAAATCCCGAATCGAGGAAGAATTGACTCTGTTTTACAGTCCGCGAACACAGAAATCTGGGTAAGGAATTCTGTTAACCCGAGAGAAAGTGTTAGGCATTCCCAAGTTCCGTGGTTTTAGCAAGGTCGCTCAACTATTATTATTGGCCTAATTATCTGATTATTACATGTTCAAAACCTATTGTTTTTTTTAACTTTTAACCGCTTTAATAATTCAATTGTTATACAACTAATTATTTGGTTACACATTGAGAATTATGTCACGGGAACCGTACCCACAAACCACAACGTGTTTATTTTATTAAACTTAAACTGGGACCGGGTCACATAAATGTACCCCCGGATATTAGTAGTTAAGCGCCAGAACCACGTCACGGGAACCGTACCCGTATGTATGACAATTATTTAATTAGCGTGGCTAGAGCAAACTAGGAGAGTTGAAGGCATTTCCCTACTAAGTTTTTATTTACGTGAGGGACATAGATTATAGGACTTCATTTGTGTATGGTGCACCTCAAATTATTCCTAAAACAGACTAACGATGTTTCCACTTTAATCTAATTCGAAATTAAATATCGCAACCACGTCACAGGAACCGTACCCATAGCCACAATAATCTATTTGTTAACTGTTTGACGGTCGAGTCACGCCAGCGTGCACTCAAATTTTGAGGTTACGCGTCATGACTGTGCCACGGGAGCCGTACCCATAGCCACGCTGATTTATTGGATTGCGCGTAAGGCCAAACTATGAATATTCATGAGTTATTTTTTTTAACACTATTGAAAGGCTGTGAATTAGAAAAGAAAGTTGTAAAATATAAGACTTAGTTACTGTTTACTCTATATTTAAGGCCCTTAAGGCTTAGTCTGACCAATTACCCCCACTCTCCTTTGCGCCTCTTACTGACTCTTAGTAACGCGGCATGTACATGCCACTAATTTTCATAAACCTAGAAGAATTGAGCTAAGCCAGAAAAGGTATAACTTCCAGATCGAACAAACTAGTAATGACACTCAAAGTGGGTAGAAATCTAATTGTAGTCTTGAATGTTCAACTCAAATCAATTCCCAAAGATGCTGCACCTAACCGGGCTTCTAAACACGTTTTCAGCTAACTAAACACAACTCTTATCACGCTTAGATCAACCCCATCAATTGTTTCAAACAATCTCATCAGAACCAAATGAATAACACTAACCATGAAGTACAAGGACCAAGGAAGTGCTAGCAGATTTAATTGAGAAGTATGGATCTAAGCAGACAGGCGACATTACTAACTCACTTCCCACACCCAGGTCTGTTCTTAAAACTAAGGCCCATCAATGCGTATTAATCTCAATCTCTTATTCCTGAAAATCCTATACTCCCATTAATCAACAAGAAACACAACATCCAGCTATGCGTACCAAGCAAATACCAACTTAATCATATCAGGATGAGTTCTGTTACAACTGAAGCAACACATGTTAGAAATGCAAGATGTTCAAGTACATGACAATGTCCCTTTTCATACTGTTTCGACAGATTAGGTCAGTACACATATAAATCCATTTCCGACACAACCTTACTCTGCCTAATCCTATCATCATCCAACTTGTAACCTTTTATCCCTTGGGACCCTTATCCTTGTACCAATATTACTGCTATTTCAACAACAAAAGGAATAGAAGACTGAGTTAAAAAAAAAGGAAGAACAAAGATAGAAGAAGACGAGGAGAAGAGCAACCAGTTTTGTTTATGTTCTGCTCTTGAGAGCTACGTGCATTTATACTACTCCAAATAAGTGAAATTATCTAGCTAATGAACTTAAGCTAACTGAGACAGATGCTAATTGAAATCAAGCCTAATTTTATACCTCTATAATTTTATGTGAAAGGATACAAGATGAAGATCCCCCAATCAGTGACATCAACTCAGAAAATGCACTAGCGCAGGGGAAAATAGTTCATATGAGTGCACAGCTAGAACAACATGACATGAGTGAATCAAATCTTGTTATGGTACCTAAGTTAAATCGATTCATTATCCGGATAGCTGAAACCAAACTAACTACGGCTTCACGATAAGCAGGGATCAGTGAAACAATGGATCAATTAATTTATGCAAAAAACAACATTTAGAAAAAAATGGATTTCCTCTTTAGATCGTTCACACAAGCAAGACAGAGTCAACTCCATCTCAGAGTACAGGGAAGTCGAGTTGATTTAACTCCAAAACGAATCTTCTAGGCCTCAACAAAACATCAAATTTTCAGTCATGGTTTACACTAAGCTAACCGAGATTAATGCCATAGAAGCATGAAAGAACAAAATCAATCGGAGAAAACCAATCGGACACATTGCCTACTTATGCAAGACTCAACACGATTCGAATGCCGACTCATTGGTCGCGAAACTAATTCAAGTTGCAGTCCAATGTATACAAACCACACAGATGCGAAGCCATAATCATCTGCTCTCGGAGGTAAGGTAAAACACAAGTAATGAAAGAGGATTAAATCTAAACAAAAAATCTGATGATCTAAAGAAGATAAATTGAACCTGTTAAGCCCAAATTTCCTTCAGAGATCAGTGAAGAAACAATGAAATACACAAGCCTCAACTCCAAAACTCAAACATGAAACAGCAACACAAAATAAGCAGGAACCTTGATTAATACCGTGAACAGAAGCTATGTAACTCGACTCGGCATCCTAAATCTCGAATTGAACACGAACTCACTAAAAATTTCAGTCAAACTCCATTTTTACAAAGGAAAAACCCAGAATCCGAAAAAAGAAAAAAAACAGAATGTATACTTTATATCCCTTTTTGAAACCTCAGGGGAGAAAAGAAAAAGAATAGAATAAAATCAAAACCCAAACCCTAGTTTTCTTACTTTGCCGATTTCTTCCCCCCTCTTGAACCTCTGTCCTTTTTTTTTTTTCTCCTTCTGATTTTCTTTTATATCAAAACCTCCCCCCAAAGGTCCGATAATCTACCCCTAAAACGAGTGAAAGACAAGTGGAGGGATTAGATCGAGCGTCCCTCAATCCTACGCCTCCCATTCATCTTAATCTCGTTCTTTCAAATGGATTTCAGACGCAATGAGCGCGTGAGGGAGGAAAGGGCAGATTCGATTCACAAAATCCGTTATTTGTCAGGCCACGTGAAAGGAGATGAGAGGAGAAGTCACATGGTGGTTAGAAGGGAATTTTCAGGTGGATGGATGGTGGTGGAGCAGCGGCAGGCGGTGGGGGAAGGGGGCTGGGCGGCTGGCTAATTTAGAGATATGGTTAGGATTCTCTTTTAACTAAAGAGGGGTCAGGCGGGTCGGGTAGGCGGGTTAGGCGTGGGTAGGGCTGAGTTAATAGTTGGGCTAAGGAAGGGTGTTTGGGAATTGGGTTGGGCCAAACGTATTTGGGCCTTTTTGGCCCAATTCACATAAGACTAAAATAAAAGCCTTTCTTTTCTTGTCTTGCTATTTTCTACATTAATCCATCTAATTCTAATTGATTAACTTTGCAAAACTGAACTAATTATCTATTTTCCTAATTGATCAATTATTTAACTAATTAACTCATTAAAAAAAAAGATAAAATGTGAAACAACGGCCAAAACAAACTAATGTATTTTTGTGTTTTAATAATTCATTTAATCGTGCAAACTAAGTGTTAATAATGCAAGGTAGAACAAAATCTAAAAATGCAAAAGTAATAGAGAAACATATATATTTTCATTTTTTTTTGAAATGCCACTAAAATATGCTAAAAGTGCGAATAAATGCCAAAGAAATGAAATTAGAAATTATTAAAATTTTACCAAAGTAATAACACTATTTTGACCTTTTCTTTCTTTCTTTAGGAGCGATTTTATACGTCGGGCAAAAATTACGTGCTCACAGCTGCCCCTCTTTGCTCGAGAACACGAGGAGTTTTCGGGCAAAGATAAGTGAGCAATTATGAACAATTTTTGCCCGTTTGGTACTCCGTGAGAAGCATTTTGAAAATGTTTGATCGAACCTTTCTTCGGAGGTCGCCTACATATCCTTGGCTATAAAAGAATCAGGTCAGTGTAGTTCTGGAGGATGATGGGAGGATGAGTTGGGATACCGAGTGAGGTGCTGTTTGAGGCTCCGGTCCGCGGTTCCTGACATTACATCAAAACTAAAGAACTAGCTAAACCTATCAACTATGAGTTACAAAATTCCCATCTATAAGTCTTCCGCAGCTTGATCTTGGGCCTTAAATGGTCTTCATGCAGACTTTAGATTTGAACCCTGACACTCGCTAGTTGCAGGTGCTGATTTATTCTTCCACGACTTCTTTGGAACAAAACCGGATATGCCATGCTCGTGACTCAGTCGTGTCTTGAGCAATCTGTATCTTGTCTTTGCTTCTGCATTTGGATGATTTTTCTTTTCTTCTTTTATTCTGAATTGAATTTTGAAATGGGCTCCCTCATTTTCCAGGTGGGTGCGTGATCACCGAGACTTGGACTACCTTCCCTTGTTCTTCAGGTGGTCGCCTGATTTCCAGAGCTTTAACTGTATTCCCTTGTTCTCCAGGTGGGCGCCTGATTGTCAAAAACTTGAAACTGTATTCCCTTTTTCTCCAGGTGGGTGCCTGATTGCCGGAACTTTAAATGTATTCCCTTGTTCTCCAGGTGGGCGCCTGATTGTCAAAAACTTGAAACTGTATTCCCTTGTTTTCAAGGTGGGTGCCTGATTGCCAAAAACTTGAAACTGTATTCCCTTTTTCTCCAGGTGGGTGCCTGATTGCCGGAACTTTAAATGTATTCCCTTGTTCTCCAGGTGGGTGCCTGATAGCCAACCTTGGAACTGTATTCCTTTGTTATCCAGGTGGGCGCCTGATTGTCGGAACTTTAACATTAGTCCCTTGTTCTCCAGGTGGGCGCCTGATTGCCAAAACTTAGATTGTATTCCCTTATTCTCCAGGTGGGTGCCTGATTGCCGGAACTTTAACTGTATTCCCTTGTTCTCCAGGTGGGCGCCTGATTGCCAAAACTTAGATTGTATTCCCTTATTCTCCAGGTGGGTGCCTGATTGCCGGAACTTTAACTGTATTCCCTTGTTCTCCAGGTGGGCGCCTGATTGCCAAAACTTGAACTATGATTACCAAAAGCTTGAATTGTATTCTCTTGTTCTCCAGGTGGGCGCCTGATTGCCAAAACTTGAACTGCATTCCCTTGTTCTTCAAGTGGGCGCCTGATTGCCAAAACTTGAACTGTGATTACCAAAAGCTTGAATTGTATTCCCTTGTTCTCCAGGTGGGCGCTTGATTACCAAAACTTGAGTTGTATTCCTTTGTTCTCCAGGTGGGGGCCTGATTATAACAAACAGACAAACAAAGAAACTTTTTCTGCCCCAGTTTGGTATCTGGGCTCATCTGTGAATGTTAATCGTATCCTGTTACCCAAAATCTTTAAGAATTTAAGCTAAATCCCATTATCCAGGAGGGTCCTGAAAATTTAAAATTGAATCTCATCTTAAGAATGAAAACTTTAAAGCCAACTATAGTTCCTCAAAGTAGAGCTTATGCTAGATCTTGTTACACATGGATGTTTTGAATTTTAACTAAGTCCCATTGTACAGGAGGGTCCTGAGAACTTCAAATTAAACTCATTATCCAGGCGGGTCCTGAGAACTTGAAAACTAAATCCCATTATCCAGGAGGGTCCTGAGAACTTGAAAACTAAATCCTATTATCCAGGAGGGTCATGAGAGCTTGCAAACTAGATCCCATTATCCAGGAGGGTCCTGAGAGCTTAGAATTAATCCTTGAAAGTTTGAAATCAAATCCACGTTATCCAGGAGGGTCCTGAGAACTTAGAATGTACTTACCTGAGCCAGGCTCTCTTCCTGGAGGATCTCTGTAGAGAGAGCGAAATTCCTTGCCCCTGAATCAGGCTTTCCTCATGGAGGGTCCCTGCAAATCAGAAAAATTTTCTGGCCCCTGTTTCAATCAAAGAACACTTTATCAGTTTGAAAAATGAGGTGGTTAGTTTGTGGCATTCTTGCTGAGGATGGCCTTCCCGCTGCCGCGCTTTGTTCCAACTGGCTGCTTTGAACTTGGCCAAGAATTTGTTTGACCTTCTGGCTGAATTTCAACAATATGACCTTGAAAGACCTGAATGACCTTTGCTCGAACCATTGTCTTACATTTCTGTCCTTCCCATTTGACCCTCTGCATCTTCCACAACATTCACAAACCACTCGACCACTTGAACTTTTACTAACCCCTTATTTCCATTTTTGCATTGTGCTATTTCTGGTATGCTCTGGCCGCACTTTGCTTTGTGCAATTTCGGAAGCTGGTAGTAAGTTTTGGAATCCTTCTTTCACTTGCTTAAACACTGCTGACATTGGTAAAGCTTTAAAGAAAATAATCCCAAAAGAAATGAAATTCAATGACTTGGAGAATTAGGAATAAAGAAGAAAATTCGAAACATGATGACTTATTTGTGGGAGAAAAAGGAAAAGAGACTTATCTGGGTGAGGCAACTGGCACCAATGATCATGACATGCATTTCGGATTAATCAGCCCAGCCTGTTCGACCAATCAACTTTCAGTTGTCATATCTCATGCCCGGGACCTCCATAACCTAATCTCTTTGCCAAGTCGCTGACCTTGCTCGGTTTGCGGTGCCCTGAAGGGTTTTCACCAACAGACCTCTCTCATTTGTACATCTCTCAACTCACTGTCGCCCTACGGTGCCCGTGAAGGTTTTCACCGATAAGACTCTCTCATTTTAATTTCTCACACCTTACCATCGCCTTACAGTGCCCGTGAAGGTTTTCACCAATAAGACTCTCTCATTTATTTGTCTTCCTTTGTACGGCACAAAGTGTTTCCCATGGTGTGAATCATATCTCTGCCTCGCTTGCCTTGGCACTCTCAAATATTGGTCGGAAGGTCTTTCTTTGGACCGTAATGCAGGATTTTGGATGGGGTTAGAAAGAAAGGATAAAGGCTCAAAACAAATTGAGTGGGCTAGCAATTACAACTTTTGGAATCAGCTCTTTTATATAGCCACAACTTCTACCCCAGTTTCTTTGTCTGGGGCTTTTGAATTTTTATTTGGATGGGACCGAACCGTGAGGCTGCCTACGTATCCTTAAAAAGGAATCAGGTCGAACGTAGTTCATGTATCAGGATTGATTTATTATTGTTACTTTTTTTTTCTTCTTTATTTTTTCTTCTTTTATTTTCATTCTTTTTTTTTCTTTTTTTCTTTTTTTCTTTTTTTTTCATTATTTCTTTCTTTCTTTTTCTTTTCCTCTTTTCCTTCTTTATTTAACTTTTGTGTACATGTTTCTGAACTTTGCTACTGATTCCAGAAGAGGGAAAGAAAATAAATAAGGCTCAAAGGGGTAACAAAGGGTAAAGTGTTTAGATAGCAGAATAAAATGCCTTCGTCATTCCAATCTTCAAAACATGCCAAGTACAAACAAACACAATTTAAACCTGAGAAATCATACATAATATCTTTTGACTGCATCAGAATTGATGGCCATATCTACACATTTGCCTTCTGTATCTGTTAAATATAGAGCACCATTGGACAACACCCTCGTTACGATGAACGGCCCTTGCCAATTTGGGGCGAACTTGCCTTTTGCTTCAGCCTGATGTTGAAGGAGGCGTTTCAATACTTGCTGACCTATCTCAAATTTTCGGGGACGCACCTTTTTGTTGTATGCCCTTGCCATTCTCTTTTGATACAACTGGCCATGACACAGTGCTGCCAGTCTTTTTTCGTCAATCAGACTCAATTGCTCCAAACGGGCTTTGACCCATTCATCATCATCGATTTCGACTTCAGCAACAATCCGAAGAGATGTAATTTCAACTTCCACGGTATCACTGCTTCGGTGCCGTATACCAATTAATAAGGAGTTGCACCTACTGAAGTGCGAACAGTAGTGCGATAACCTAACAAAGAAAAGGCAACTTCTCATGCCATTGCCTGGAACCATGCACCATCTTCCGAAGTATTTTCTTTATGTTCTTGTTGGCCGCCTCAACAGCTCCATTTGCCTTGGAGCGATACAGAGTGGAGTTTCGATGCGTAATCTTGAACTGTTGGCACACTTCTTTCATCAAATGACTGTTAAGATTAGCACCATTGTCTGTGATGATTACTTTGGGGATTCTAAACCGACAAATGATATTTGAATGAATAAAGTCGACCACTGCCTTCTTGGTCACAAATTTCAAAGTTTTAGCTTCGACCCACTTAGTGAAATAGTCAATGGTCATCAGAATGAATCTGTGTCCGTTTGATGCCACGGGCTCAATTGGTCCAATGACATCCATGCCCCAAGCAACAAAGGGCCACGGTGCGGACATTGTGTACAACTCAAATGATGGAGAGTGAATGAAGTCTCCATGTACCTGGCATTGATGGCACTTGCGCATGAATCTGATGTAATCTCGTTCCATGGTAAGCCAATAATACCCTGCTCGAAGAATCTTCTTTGCCAGAACGTACCCACTCATATGGGCCCGCAAACTCCAGAATGTACCTCGGTCATGATAGTCGTGGCTTGCTTAGCATCGATGCATCTCAATAGCCCAAGATCTGGAGTTCTTTTGTACAAAACCCCCCCACTCAAGAAAAATCCACTAGCCAACCGTCTAATTGTTCTCTTTTGATCACATGTGGCCTGAACCGGGTATACCCACATCCTAATGTACTCCCTAATGTCATGGAACCATGGTTCACCATCGATTTCCTCTTCAATCACATTACAGTAAGCATGCTGGACCCGAACTTGAATATGCAGAGGGTCGACATAAGCTTTGTCCGGGTGGTGCAACATTGACGCCAAGGTAGCCAAAGCATCGTCAACCTCTCTATGGATCCTTGGAATATGTCTGAACTCTATTGATCAAAACCGCTGACAAATCTCATGAAGACATTGTCGATACGGTATGAGCTTTAAATCCCGTGTCTCCCATTCTCCTTGAATCTGGTGCACCAGGAGGTCCGAGTCTCCCAAGACCAAAACTTCCTGGACTCCCATGTCTACAGCTAACCTTAATCCCAAAATGCATGTTTCGTACTCAGCCATGTTGTTGGTACAATAAAATGAAGATGAGCTGTAACATGGTAGTGATGCCCTATTTCTGATATGAGTACTGCCCCTATTCCGACACCCTTCATGTTAGCGGCTCCATCAAAGAAAAGTTTCCAACCCGGTCTTTCAACCTGCTCCACCTCGTCAATATGCATCACCTCTTCATCCGGAAAATAAGTTCGCAATGGTTCATACTCTTCGTCGACTGGGTTTTCGGCCAAATGATTGGCCAATGCTTGGGCTTTCATCGCGGTCCGAGTCACATAGACAATATCAAACTCTGTGAGCAAAATCTGCCACTTCGCGAGTCTTCCTGTGGGCATAGACTTCTGAAATATATACTTTAAAGGATCCAGGCGAGAGATGAGGTAAGTAGTGTAGGACGACAGATAATGTTTCAACTTTTGTGCCACCTAAGTCAGGGCGCAACATGTCCTCTCAAGGGGAGTGTACTTAACCTCATAGGATGTGAATTTCTTGCTAAGATAATAGATGGCTTGCTCCTTCCTGCCTGTGATGTCATGTTGACCCAACACACAGCCAAACGATTTGTCCAAGACCGTCAGATAGAGGATTAAAGGCTCCCGGGTTCCGGCGGGACCAACACAGGTGGGTTTGACAAGTACCCCTTGATTTTGTTGAATGCCTCATGGTACTCATCAGTCCATTTAACCGCAGCATCCTTCTTCAGCAACTTAAAGATGGGCTCGCAAGTTGTCGTGAGTTGAGCAATGAACCTGCTGATGTAGTTTAAACGCCCGAGCAAACTCATCACCTCAGTCTTGTTCCTTGGAGGTGGCAACTCTTGGATAGCTTTGATCTTTGATGGGTCTAACTCAATACCTCGACGACTGACTATGAATCCCAACAGCTTTCCGGATGGAACACCAAACGCACAGTTGGCAGGGTTAAGCTTAAGATTGTACCTGCAGAGCCTTTGGAAATTTTTTCTCAAATCTCCGACATGGTCAGCCTGTTGCTTTGACTTTATGATCACATCATCCACGTAAACCTCTATCTCCTTGTGTATCATGTCATGGAACACAGTAGTCATTGCCCTCAAGTAGGTTACCCCAGCATTTTTCAAACCAAATGGCATTACCCGGTAGCAATAAGTTCCCCATGGAGTTATGAATGTTGTCTTTTCTGCATCCTCCTCATCCATCAAAATCTGGTGGTATCCCGCATAGCAATCCACAAAAGACCCGATCTCGTGCTTGGCACAGTTGTCAATCAAAATATGGATATTCGGCAATGGAAAATTATCCTTTGGACTGGCTTTGTTGAGATCACGGTAATCAACGCACACCCTGGTCTTGCCGTCTTTCTTCGGCACTGGCACAACATTAGCTAGCCAAGAGGATATCGCGTAACTCGAATGACCTTTGCGTCTAACTGCTTTGTGATTTCTTCCTTAATCTTCACACTCATGTCAGTTTTGAACTTTCTCAGCTTCTGCTTGATGGGAGGGAATGCTGGATCAATTGGCAGGTTGTGCACCACCAAATCGGTACTCAAACCTGGCATGTCATCATACGACCATGCAAAAATATCCTTATATTCAAACAAAGCTTTGATTAATTCTTCCCTGATTTGTGGCTCAAGATGGACACTTATCTTGGTTTCTATGACATTATCTGGATCTCCTAAATTGATTGCTTCCGTTTCATTCAGGTTAGGCCTGGGTTTTTCTTCAAAATGATTTAATTACCTACTGATTTCCTCAAATGCCTCATCCTCATCATATTCTGTTTCATCATCATACTCTATTTCTTGGATTATTATTTCAGAATTGGATTGACTTTTAAGACTGGGCCGAAGATTCCTCATGCATGTCATGTCATTGAAACCAACATAAAAAGAACTGTACAAAAGAAAAGAAAAACAAAATAAGAACTATCAGGAAAGATGGAAAAATAGAACTTGCATTTCATTGAAAATAAAGGATAACAGGGTTTGTACATCAGCAAACGAAAATAAATAAATAAAAAGTCTGGGTCACAACCCTGGAATAACCCAGATAAAAAAAGAAACCAAAACAAACTACCAAGACTCCTTCCGAATAGGGAGAGGAGTTGCCTTCCAATTGTTAAGCTTTACATTCGGCCCGACGAGCTGCATGTCTGCTTTGCTGGACTGTCCTCCGACTTCTACCATGTTCACATCATCAAACAACCTCTGGAACCTTTCAATTAATTCCTCATCAACGTCAACCATAGGATTTCGAACTGTTGACACTGTGCGTTTCCTGGCACCGGGCTTAACGAAAGACCTGGAGAGACGCGGGATAGGCTTCGGATGTGCCCACGCCCTCTGTCTCAGCCTTTTAACCCTTTTCACTTCTACCGCTGCGGGTTAGAATCCAAGACCAAATGAACCCAAATTCTCAGGGAGGGATACATGTTGTACGATACCCTGCAAGGATGCACCCAAACCTTTACCTGGCACGAACCCATTTTTCAACATTTCTGAGGCCACCATGACGGATGCAGAGGCTATCCTCGGAGTTGGAACACACTTCCCTTCCGGAATCTTCTTGATCGGCACTGTTTCAGAAACTTGATAGACCCAAGGCCCCTTGTCATCTTCGGCCTCAGTAAACGGGACATATGCATCACTGTGAGCACACAAATTCTCCTCGCCATGCACGACGATCTCCTGTCCGTCCCACTCAAACTTGACCATCTGGTGCAAAGAGGATGGGACTGCCTTGGCGGCGTGTATCCACGGCCGACCTAACAACAAATTGTAAGAAATGGCCACGTCCAATACTTGGAATTCCATGGTGAACTCCACTGGTCCTATTGTCAGCTCAAGCACTACATCACTAACCGAGTCTTTTCCTCCACCGTCGAAACCCCGGATGCATATGTTGTTCTTGTGAATCCTCTCATCTTCAACTTTTAACTTGTTCAGGGTTGAGAGAGGGCAAATGTTTGCACTGGAGCCATTGTCAACTAACACCCTGGTGACCACAGAATCTTCACATTTTATCGTAAGATAAAGAGCTTTGTTGTGTTCAGTACCTTCCACGGGCAACTCGTCATCAGAGAAGGTGATCCTGTTCACCTCAAATATTTTGTTGGCGATCTTTTCCAGATGGTTCACTAGGATTTTGTCGGGGACATGAGCCTCACTCAGAATTTTCATATAAGCCCGACGATGCTCATCTGAATGGATCAGTAATGATAGTAGGGAAATCTGAGAGGGCCTCTTTCTCAGCTGCTCTATGATGGAGTAATCTTGTACCTTCATTTTTCACAAAAACTCCTCCGCTTCTTCTTCACTGACTGCTTTCTTCACTAGGGTTGGGTTATCCCTGGATGTTTTAGCTTTCCTTAACTCTTTCGGGGCAAAGTATCTCCCCGAACGAGTTAATCCCTGTGCCTCATGGACTTATTCTTTCACTTCCTTTCCCTTATAGTTCACTGTAAACCATTCATAGCTCCATGGGATAGCCTTGGTGTTGACTCCTGGCAACTGGGTCACAGGCTTGATGATGATAGGGTCTGTACGTGCACCTTCCACAGTTATGACAGGCTTACTTGCCAATCCTGGCACGACCACTTTTGGCTTATCTTGCTTTGCTACAACATTGCTTGGGGATTTTTTCTCAATTACCACAGGCGGCCCACCGTTTGTCGTGTTCAATTTGCTCACCGTTCTTTCAACAGTTGGTTTTCTGACTGGCTTGACCTTGCTAGACCGAATCATCATGACGGATTGTGAAGGCTTCTTGGGTTCCCCTTTATGCACTATCTCGATCATGTTTGTTTCATCATGGGTTGGCAATGGGTTCTGATTGATGTTGGGTGCCTCCGGGGTTTGGACTACAATTTGGTTTGTGTCGATGAGCTCCTGGATGGCATTTTTCAGGTGCCAACACTTCTCCGTATCATGTCCCGGAGTACCAGAACAATATGCACAGTTCACAGAGTAATCAAGGTTCTTTGGAGATGGGTTTGGCAGTTTCGACTCAATCGGCCTCAACACATCTAACTGTCTCAATCTTTGGAATAAATTGGTGTAAGACTCCCCCAACGGGGTGAAAGTTTTCTTTCGCTGCAACCTTTTATTTCTGAATACTGGTTTGGGCTGGAAATTTGGACCAACAGGATTTCGATAGGTTCGCTGGGGTGGGTAAGCATTTTGTGGAGTTGGGTAGGTGTTTTGTGGGGACGGAGCATGCCATTGTGAATAGGAAGGAGGTTGAGTATATGACTGGGCGTGGTGGACAGAAATTTGAGGGTTTGGTGATGGGAAGTAATGTTGGGGTGGATTATATGGATTTTGGGGGTAGGCTTGGTGATGGGGTCGAGGCTGGGTATAATGGGGTAATGGGCCCTTCGGTCCAAACCATGATCCTGAGTCAACTGTTTCCACATCTTCTTTCTTCTTCTTTCCAATCACTCCCCCGGTACCATTCTGAATGGCTTGAGTGGTTGCTTTGATGGCCGAGTAGCTCATGATTTTGCTTGATTTAAGTCCTTCTTCCATCATGCCACCCATCTTTACTACCTCATTGAAAGACTTGCCTATGGCCGATATCATATGGCCAAAGTAAGTAGGCTCCAGTGCCTGTAGAAAGTATTCCACCATTTCGTTTTCCTCCATCGGGGGGTTAACCCTTGCCGCTTGTTCTCTCCAGCGAAAACCGTATTCTCAGAAACTTTCACTAGGCTTCTTCTCAATCTTAGTCAAAGACAAGCGGTCTGGAACAATCTCGATGTTCTATTGGAAATGTTTAGCGAATGCTTGGGACAAATCATCCCAAGTATACCATCTACTATGATCCTGACGAGTGTACCACTCCAATGCCGCGCTACTCAGACTCTAGCTAAAGTATGCCATCAGTAGTTCATCTTTCCCACCGGCTCCTCTCATTTTACTGCAGAATCCCCTCAAATGGGCCACCGGGTCTCCATGCCCATCATATAGGTCAAATTTAGGCAACTTGAATCCCACAGGAAGCTGAACATCAGGAAAGAGACACAAATCTTTGTAGGCTACGCTCACCTGGCCTCCCAATCCCTGCATGTTTCTGAATGATTGTTCCAAGCTTCTTACCTTCCTGAACATCTCCTCCTACTCTAGGGTTTTAGGTAGTTTCTCGGTCTCAACAAGGAGGTCGAAATGAGGAATGTAGGATTAATGGTCTGGGGCCTTGAAAGTAGGCTCTGGAGGATAATATTGGTTATCTTGGGTATGGAATAATGGCTCACTGGAGGATCGATGGAGTGTGGCAGGCGGGGGTGCTATGAAAACAGGGGTGGCTGGTGGAAGGGGGTGTGGGATTGGTTTGGCTGATGGTGCTTGTGCGGTTTGGGAAGTGGTGCCCTGATAATGGTGGTAATGGGGGAAGCCTGGTGGGTATTGTGGAGATGAGTCAATAGTGGGGGGCTCTTGGGATTGGGCTAGTGGCGGGACAAAAGCGGGATTGGCGGGATATGATGGTAGTGGATGCCCCTTTATCCATGCTTGGTACATTTCTGCCATTTGGTGTTTCAACTTGTGTAACTCCTCTTTCAGATTAACATCAGACTCCTCTCCCTCCCTTGACGGGTCAATAACACTCGCATCCAGCTCTTTGCCAGCCATGACCAACTTATCTTTAGACCTGGTGTTGTACGTGTGGGCTGCCAGAATGCCAAACAAACTAACCACCTGCCTGAATTCACTGTAGCAGCAAACTTGTCAGCGTTAAAAGATTTAATAGACAGGCAACCGCACATTTGGTATGCAATGCACCTAGACAGTTAAAGTTCCTAGTCATGCATTTGAGCGGCTGCATGCTTCATCCCGGCTTTTAGCTAACTCTTTGCGTTTGCGCTTTCCAATTCTCTCTTTTTCTTTTCACTCCAAAACCTTTCCTAATCACTATTTTGTTGCCTCTTATTTTGCACTTGTCTTTCCTCTCTTGTTTTGCCATTATTTCTTTCTACTCGATTTTCTTAATTCTCTTTTTTTCTCTGATTTTCTCTTCTCTTTTTTATTTTTTTATTTATTTTATTTTATGGTTATGATCGAATCCTATGGGGATTGCCTACGTATAATGGCGCCGCATGAATCAGATTATTACGTAGTTCATGGAACAAATGCGAAATAAAATAAAGATATATTTTTGGTTTTTTTTTTCATAACAAAATGTCCTAATTACAACGACTCCCCCTATAGATTTAAACATAAAAACTAACGACTCGACAAGCGGACTAACAGACTCCAAAAGAAAGATGGGAACAAGACTCGAAAATGGACTAACAGACTCCAAAAGAAAGATGAAAATACAGACTCGAAAATGGGCTAACAGAACTCCAAAGAAACAAATTCAAAATAAAAGTCATGCATACATAAGTGCCTCAATTACTGTTCCAGGGGCCCGTGGGACATCAGTCGGTCTCGCCACGGGCCTATGCACCATATCTTCTTGAAGGAGAAATAGGCCATCCATGATCTGTCGGACAAAAATCATAACGGAAGCGAAGAACATGGACCTGGTCATGTCCTCGCACTCGTTGCACTTCATCAGAATGTAGTCCGCAATGCTCCTAACCCTTTCTCGGATAATACCCCTCTCTTGTAGCAATCGTCTAACCTGCTGAGATCTGGCCTCCGACACTTGCTCGGTGGTATGATTTTGCTCTTGAAGCTGCTGGAGGTCTTTCTCTAGCTGTGACATTAGGGCGTAGTAGTGTTCTCTTTCTAATTTGAAATCTTTTTCTTGCTTGGTCATTTTGTTCTCGAGGATGGTGATCTTTTTCTTCAGCCCCACGACTTCATGGTCATATTTTTCTTTTAACCGCTGAACCAAGCGTGCTCTTTCCTCTGCATTCTTAGCCAGTTTTTCTTGAACCTTCGCCAATTCGCCCTCGGTCTTGTTAAGATCAAAATTATATTCGCCCACTTTCCGATTGAGAGTATCTATAAGTTTTTCATCTCTTACGCTTCTGATGGGGTTCTCGGCTGCTATCTTCATTTCCCGAATTTGGGCCCGGAGGGCATCATTTTCTTCGGCCAGCTTTTTCTTTTCACCTTCATCCGCGGCGGCTTGCAAACTATTCTCAAATTGAAGATCCCTAACTTGCCTTTCCAACTTTCCTATTGTGACTCTATACTCATTCTCCTTGGTCAACCAAGCCCACTGATCCTGTGATGCTTCAACAAATTCCTAGATGTGGGGCCTTTTTGTTGGTCTTTCAGGTTCATCCCTCGGAGTGTTCTTCTTCCTATACCAAGCGAGATAGGCTGGCGAGACCTCGCCTTTGGATAAGTCATGCACCTGCGTGTTTGCCGTCAAATACTGGCACTCATTCCAAATATGGCGAACTGTTTCCTCATGAAATTGGCTGTCGCGGCTGACTTCGACTGCATAAACACTGAGATCTTCATCTGGATGTGTCACCTGGCATCTTCCCCACTATCTCATCACTCGATATGGAGCGTAGGGTTGAATGCCCCGAAGACCCATTAGGAGGAAGTAAGGACCAGTAGCCGGCATATACACAACTTCTTCGACAGGAAGCCAATCCAGTGTCCATTCTATCTATGCCGCTGTTATAGAACGAAGGTAAGCCACCCAATCTCCAAACCCTTCTGGCAATTTGAAACCCGAGACCCTTGTATCAAACTCTTCAATGCAGCTTTTTCCTGTGGATCCGTAGTTCATGTATCGAGGGCGATGACACAGATGTTCAATCATCCACATTTGTAGTAACAGATTGCATCCCTCGAAAAAATCTAACCCAACTTTACAAGCCGTGAGAGCCCGGTATATCTCATACACTATCATAGGGGCAAGAGTGCTCTTGGCGTTAGTAATCAACACATTGACAACTCCAGCTACCCGCAGATCAATATTTCCATCCTTCCGGGGAAACACCACAAGACCCAAGAAAGCTACCATGAAAGCGAAGCGCCTATGATCATCCCATTTCAATCGGTTCCCTTTGCTACAATTCCCATTTTCCGGCTTGTTAAATCCCCATTCATGCCTGTACCTTTGGTATATGAAGCGTAGAGTGGAGAACCCATTTGCCAGATCCGCATAATGAACTCCCCTGCTGATTTTTAGAAAATCCAGAAACTTGTGAGGGGTAACGGCCCTCGGTGCGACCAGGTACTTATGCCTTAGACCTTCAGTAATCCCCACATAACCTGCTATCTCTTCCAAAGTGGGTGTGAGTTCAAAGTCTGAAAAACGGAGGACGTTGTGCGCTGGATCCCAGAATGTTACCAAGGCCCTTATTATGTCTCCTCTAGGCCTCACAATTAACAATCCGGTAAGACCTTTCAAATAAAGGTTGACCACATCTCGCCCTTCTTGACCTAATTCTTCCCACCACATGTGTAGCTCCAGTGGAATCTTGGACATGATCCCTATTGGTAAATTTTGATTCGTGCTCATTCTGCACATTTAGATTAAGGCGCTTGGTTTATACACAAAGTGAATCTTATTTAAAAGACTGACAAAAGACTTATTTTTGCAAAAAGGTAAAATAATAAATCAAAACCACTTTTGCGAATACGTCTCTCACCACTTCGGAACGGAAGTTCTGAGGGTCGTGTCCGCTGAATGGCCAAAAGAAAGAAAAATGTCGGTGGCCATTTTTAAAAAGTAGCCTTCCGGCGTCCCGCTGGGACATTCGGCTATTTGGACAGAACGACATTACCCACTTATTTATGACAAAATGACGATATTTCATGTATTTTTTTTCAAAATTTTTCAAAAAGCGGGGTTGGACCCGTTGAGAGTTGCCTACGTATCCCACGTCCGGTGAGAATCAAACCCGCGTAGTTCGGCCAGTTTTGACACGAAAAAAGGAAAAACAAAACCATTTTGGACTAAATCTCTTTTTTTTTTTCTAAAAAAAACTTTTTTATATTTTTATTTGTTGTTTTTTTTTTCAAGAAAATTTTTTCTCTTTTTTTTTTAAACAAAATTTGACAGAGTTTCAGGATATTTTTGTTTTTTACACCATTCTGGAAACGAGTGAAATCCTCTCTCATACCTCAAACTTGATTTTTCTCTTTGGTTTTCCTCACTTAGTCTAAAAGCCGGTCGACATGCAATCCGAAACAAATTAAATGCACAGGTAGCACATAAAATGCATCAGGTTGGTCTTTTTATTTTCGGGTACACCTGTCCTAGATGGACCCAACCCCTGTGTTGAGTCCCCTAAGCCAAATGCACATGATGCAAATAACCGTTCCTACTAGGGATCCGANTTGTCCGGACCTCGTTCTAAATTGGGATATGACACTAACAGAAAGAAGTCACGCCAGCGTGCACTCCTCAGAAGATAGAAGAGAGGGATTTCGTATCAGTTTATATACAGTTGAGATAATATCAAAGCGGTAAAAGCAACATTAGCACATTAGGCCCAAACATGTAAATAAAATCAGGTAATAAATAAAGCCAACATAGAACAAATATTCTAAGCTCAAATTCTTGAACCCTGAACCAGAGATTATGGGTTCGTTCCCCAGCGGAGTCACCAGAGCTGTCACACCTCCTTTTTACTACCCCGGGAAGGGTATAAGGGAGTTTTTTCCAATTTAAGTGACAATCGAAACAAGATTATTTTATTTAAAATTCAGAGTCGCCACTTGGAGTAATTTATGGTGTTCCAAGTCACCGGTTTAAAATCCCGAATCGAGGAAGAATTGACTCTGTTTTACAGTCCGCGAACAGTGAAATCTGGGTAAGGAATTTTGTTAACCCGAGAGAAGGTGTTAGGCATTCCCAGGTTCTGTGGTTTTAGCACGGTCGCTCAACTATTATTATTGGCCTAATTATCTGATTATTACATGTTCAAAACCTATTATTTATTTATTTTAACTTTTAACCGCTTTAATAATCCAATTGTTATACAACTAATTATTTGGTTACACATTGAGAATTATGTCACGGGAACCGTACCCACAATCCACAACTTATTTATTTTATTATACTTAAACTGGGACCGGGTCACATAAATGTACCCCTGGATATTAGTAGTTAAGCGCCAGAACCACGTCACGGGAACCGTACCCGTAGCTATGACTATTATTTAATTAGCGTGCCTAGAGCAAGCTAGGAGAGTTGAAGGCATTTCCCTACTAAGTTTTTATTTACGTGAGGGACATAGGTTATAGGACTTCATTTGTGTATGGCGCACCTCAAATTATTCCTAAAGCATACTAATGATGTTTCCACTTTAATCTAATTCGAAATTAAATATCGCAAACACGTCGCGGGAACCGTACTCATAGCCACGATAATCTATTTCTTAACTGTTTGACGGTCGAGTCACGCCAGCGTGCACTCAAATTTTGAGGTTACGCGTCATGACTGTACCACGGGAGTCGTACCCATAGCCACGACGATTTATTGGATTGCGCATAAGGCCAAACTATGAATATTCATGAGTTATTTTTTTTAACACTATTGAAAGGCTGTGAATTAGAAAAGAAAGTTGTAAAATATAAGACTTAGTTACTGATGACTCTATATTTAAGGCCCTTAAGGCTTAGTCTGACCAATTACCCCCACTCTCCTTTGCGCCTCTTACTGACTCTTAGTAACGCGGCATGTACATGCCACTAATTTTCATAAACCTAGAAGAATTGAGCTAAGCCAGAAAAGGTATAACTTCCAGATCGAACAAACTAGTAATGACACTCAAAGTGGGTAGAAATCTAATTGTAGTCTTGAATGTTCAACTCAAATCAATTCCCAAAGATGCTGCACCTAACCGGGCTTCTAAACACGTTTTCAGCTAACTAAACACAACTCTTATCACGCTTAGATCAACCCCATCAATTGTTTCAAACAATCTCATCAGAACCAAATGAATAACACTAACCATGAAGTACAAGGACCAGGGAAGTGCTAGCAGATTTAATTGAGAAATATGGATCTAAGAAGACAGGCGACATTACTAACTCACTTCCCACACCCAGGTCTGTTCTTAAAACTAAGGCCCATCAATGCGTATCAATATCAATCTCTTATTCCTGAAAATCCTATACTCCCATTAATCAACAAGAAACACAACATCCAGTTATGCGTACCAAGCAAATACCAACTTAATCGTATCAGGATGAGTTCTGTTACAACTGAAGCAACACATGTTAGAAATGCAAGATGTTCAAGTACATGACAATGTCCCTTTCCATACTATTTCGACAGATTAGGTCAGTACACATATAAATCCATTTCCGACACAACCTTACTCTACCTAATCCTATCATCATCCAACGTGTAACCTTTTATCCCTTGGGACCCCTATCCTTGTACCAATATTACTGCTATTTCAACAACAAAAGGGAATAGAAGACTGAGTTCGAAAAAAAGGAAGAACAAAGATAGAAGAAGACGAGGAGAAGAGAAACCAGTTCTGTTCATGTTCTGCTCTTGAGAGCTACGTGCATTTATACTACTCCAAACAAGTGAAATTATCTAGCTAATGAACTTAAGCTAACTGAGACAGATGCTAATTGAAATCAAGCCTAATTTTATACCTCTATAATTTTATATGAAAGGATACAAGATGAAGATCCCCCAATCACTGACATCAACTCAGAAAATGCACTAGCGCCGAGGAAAACAATTCATATGAGTGCACAACTAGAACAACATGACATGACTGAATCAAATTTTGTTATGGTACCTAAATTAAATCGATTCATTATCCGGATAGCTGAAACCAAACTAACTACGGCTTCACGATAAGCATGGATCAGTGAAACAATGGATCAATTAATCTATGCAAAAAACAACATTTAGACAAAAATGGATTTTCTCTTTAGATCATTCACACAAGCAAGGCAGAGTCAACTCCATCTCAGAGTACAGGGGAGTCGAGTTGATTTAACTCCAAAATGAATCTTCTAGGCCTCAACAAAACATCAACTATTCAGTCATGGTTTACACTAAGCTAACCGATATTAATGCCATAGAAGCATGAAAGAACAAAATCAGTCGGAGAAAACCAATCGGACACATTTCCTACTTATGCAAGACTCAACATAATTCAAATGCCGACTCATTGGTCGCGAAACTAATTCAAGTTGCAGTCCAATGTATACAAACCACACAGATGCGAAGCCATAATCATTTGCGCCCGGAGGTAAGGTAAAACACAAGTAATGAAAGAGGATTAAATCTAAACAAAAAATCTGATGATCTAAAGAAGATAAACTGAACCTGTTAAGCCCAAATTTCCTTCAGAGATCAGTGAAGAAACAATGAAATACACATGCCTCAACTCCAAAACTCAAACATGAAACAGCAGCACAAAATAAGCAGGAACCTTGATTAGTACCGTGAACAGCATCTATGTAACTCGACTCGGCATCCTAAATCTCGAATTGAACACGAACTCACTCAAAATTTCAGTCAAACTCCATTTTTAAAAAGGAAAAACCCAAAATCTGAAAAAAGAAAAAAAAACAGAATGTATACTTTATATCCCTTTTTGAAACCTCAGGGGAGAATAGAAAAAGAAGAGAATAAAATCAAAACCCAAACCCTAGTTTTCTTACTTTGCCGATTTCTTCCCCCCTCCTGAACCTCTGTCCTTTTTTTTTTCTCCTTCTGATTTTCTTTTATATCAAAAACTCCCCCCAAAGGTCCGAAAATCTACCCCTAAAACGAGTGAAAGACAAGTGGATGGAGTAGATCGAGCGTCCCTCAATCCTACGCCTCCCATTCATCTTAATCTCGTTCTTTCAAATGGATTTCGGACGCAATGAGTGCGTGAAGGAGGACAGGGCAGATTCGATTCATAAAATCCGTTATTTGTCAAGCTACGTGGAAGGAGATGAGAGGAGAAGTCACGTGGTGGTTAGAAGGGAATTTTCAGGTGGATGGATGGTGGTGGAGCAGCGGCAGGCGGAGGGGGAAGGGGGCTGGGCGACTGGCTAATTTAGAGATAGGGTTAGGATTCTCTTTTAACTAAAGAGGGGTCAGGCGGGTCGGGTAGGCGGGTTAGGCGTGGGTGGGGCTGAGTTAATAGTTGGGCTAAGGAAGGGTGTTTGGGAATTGGGTTGGGGCAAACGGATTTGGGCCTTTTTGGCCCAATTCACATAAGACTAAACTAAAAGCCTTCCTTTTCTTGTCTTGCTATTTTCTACATTAATCCATCTAATTCTAATTAATTAACTTTACAAAACCGAACTAATTATCTATTTTCCTAGTTGATCAATTATTTAACTAATTAACTCATTAAAAAAAAGATAAAATGTGAAACAACGGCCAAAACAAACTAATGTATTTTTGTGTTTTAATAATGCATTTAATCGTGCAAACTAAGTGTTAATAATGCAAAGTAGAACAAAATCTAAAAATGCAAAAGTAGTAGAGAAACATATATATTTTCATTTTTTTTATAAATGCCACTAAAATATGCTAAAAGTGCGAATAAATGCCAAAGAAATGAAATTAGAAATTCTTAAAATTCTACCAAAGTAATAACACTATTTTGACCTTTTCTTTCTTTATTTAGGAGCGATTTTATACGTCGGGCAAAAATTACGTGCTCACAGAACTAGCTCTAATCCTATTTGTATCAACTATCCTCTAGCTAATTTCTACAGATTTCAAGCTAACTCTAACTTGAACAATGTGTACCTATTACAATTTCTTCTATGAAATCTGAAAATATACAATGTTAAAACTCCTACTACAATCAACTAGACTCAATACACAAACGATGAAACTATTTCTTCTAGTTGAACTGTAGCCTTCGCACAATACTTCTGCTTGCAAAATATCCTGTGAACTTTGCTTTTCAGAACTTGATTCACTTTTGTCTTTGTGTGTCATTTTTTCGACAGTAATACATTGAGTATTTATAGAGTCAGTTATTGAGTACATGGTTCAATTCTGATCCAACTCTACCTGGGTATACGAGGTCGACTATGACTCAACTTCCTTCTCTATTTCTGTCCTTGCTGAAATCAACTTCAATATTCTTTATCAGTTTGCAATCTTTTCGTATTAGGAGACATCCTTTTAGCTCTTTGATACTCAGCAATCACTGATATCTCCTATGCATGAACAATTCTTGTGCCAACTGTTTCGTTCAGATGTGTGTGCTCTGATTGACCTGGTTCAACTTGTCAATCTTCAAAACCCATTCAGTGACATGGGCCACCAAATTCCCCCTTTTTGATGGTGATAAACTATGTGCTTTTATCATGTATACACTTCAAACACTTTGTAAAGTTTTAAGCATTAATCATTGAGAACCAGGTTCATTAGGTTATAAATATCACTTTTTGAAAAAAAACACAACACCAGCACACATCTTCCCCCTTTTGGCATCATCGAAAAGTTGCAAAATGATACTTACCAATTTTTTAATTCTTTCTCATGGTCAAATTTAGGCAACTGCAGGTGCAAACATGATTAATCAACACAAAAATCCAATAATGTAAGCTAAATTAGAAATTGAGACAAAATTTTAAAATCAGCAAACTTCATTGTTTTAATACTGAACATCAAATACAAACAGATTAAAGCAAAAACAATCAAAACATGAGCAAAATAGAAAAAACCGAAACCACAAAAGCTAGACATTGTCCCAAACTGGGCATTTGAAAGATAACTTGGAAGCACTGGATAGACCTAAGGCTGGGAGGGTGCAGATGAGGTTGGGTTCTTGGACTGAAGGAGGAACAACATTTGGTGTAGAACACCTTCATTTTTCTCCTTCTCCTTTGCAAGTTCTGTTTTTAGAGCATCACGCTCAGCTTCCACCTCAATCAAGCGAGATTTCAATCGAAGGATCTCCATATCCTTTAACTCGCTTTCATGTACTAAGATTTGGACCTTGCTATTTACTGGTTGCTTCCGAGATGAACCATATTCATCTGCTTGAGCAATGACAAGATAATCACAAGACATCAGTGTCTCCTTCCCAAAATAATCTTTGGTCGTAGCCATCTCAGCCTTCTTTGCAGGAACTCCAAAGTGAGTTAGAACTGTAATCAGAATAAAGCCATAAGGGATTGCATGAGATTTAGTCCCATTCACCACTATGTCCAAGAGATGGATTATGAAAGATGGCCAATTTATTTGCTTTCCTCTGTACAGACACTCCATGAGGGTCAAATCCATGTAATTAGCAATGTGTCTTTGTTCTTGTCTGGGCAGCAAGAATTTGATCACAAATTCAAAGAAAAGCTTATGCTCAGGCTTCATCTCATTCTTGTACACAACCCTGGGTTCAAGCTCCTTCTCATTGTCGCAGAAGAATCTGGTGATACTGAGTGCTGAGGACATTCCATCTAAACAAGGCCATCTCTACCTTGTGTAGTCTTCATACCTCTCAGTAGGAATGTCTAGAATCACACCCAGTTCTTGAGCATCAAAGGAGATTTCAACTCCTCTGACCAAGGAGGTGACCTTGCCTCCAATAACTGTGGCATTCCCCATGAACTCCACAGCTTCATCCCTGACCAGCCTGCCTTTCATGCAAAGGACCATGTCCTTCCAACCCTGCGCTGCCAGAAAATCCAGTAGATACCTCATTCCAGGCTCCTCCAAATCCTTCATCAACTTTCCCTTCAAGATCGTTCTCTTGCCAAACATGGAAACTCTGTCAGTAGTCACTTCACCAACCTCCATCTCTTCCTCTCCACTCCACTCATCATCCTCATCCTTCTCAACAATCTGCACTTGTTTCACCTTTTTTATCTTAGACCTTGTCCTTGTAGAAGTACTCGCAGTGGTGGTGCACACACTAGCTGTCTTCTTCGAGAAGTCTTAGCCTTTTTGGGCTTGGGTGTCCCAATTACCACTGGAGCAGCCTGCTCTTCTTGTTGGACCAGGTCCAACGGCTCCTCTTCTAACACAACAGCCTTGACAAGCTCTCCGACTTTGGCTTTCCCTTTATCTGCTCTCTTTCTCTTGCTCTCTTGCAGATCATTTTCTAACTTCTCTTCCTCCTCTCTTATAGTATTTTTCCTAGCACGTACCGTAGGAACATGTACCTCAACAGAACCAGTAACTTTCCTTTTCTTTGAAGGAACTGAGGCTTTAGACTTCTTGGACTTTGGAGTCCTTCTTTTCTTGGGGTTATATGAGTCCCCCAACTTCCTCAGTCTTTCAGCCAAAGTTTCTTCTCCAGAAGAAACGTGTTCATCTATTGCTTTCATCAATTTCTCCAACCCAGTATCAGCTTCCTCAACTCCACTAGTTCCCCCTAAGATTGTGACATCTTCTTAAAGATTTTCAAGAATGGGACCACATATTGCAAGTGTGGTACCATCCTCTCCCGATCCCCTCACATTTACATCTCCCTCGATCTCAATAGGTTTCTCTTTCCCATATTTTCTTTGCCTTTTAGGCACTTCAACATCCACCAAAGACCCCAACAACATAAATCGTTGATAAGCAGTATTTATTTCAGAGATAGCATCAGAATTACCTTTCTCAACACTGGTTGAACCAGGTGCTTCATCTTCATTGGATGATTTGAATGATTCATTGGATGATTCTGGTTTGGAGCCTTCTTCAGCATGCAATAATTCATCCAAGAATTTGGCTCTTGAACCAGAATCCACAGATTTACGTGCAAGAACTTTTACACGATGAGGCTTGGGGGCTGGGGTAGGGTTTGGTCTGGGTTCTAGGATTGTAGGGTGTTCTGGGGTTGTCCACTTTTTTGGAGACTCGAAACTACACATTGAGGGTGAATTTGAGTCTGATTCATAGTTTCCTCCATCATAATCTTTGTTTGGAGATGAATCAGAAGAAGTTGGTGGAGGTGACGACATGATTTTCGAATTGTTCAGAGAGAAGAAAGACATGTGGCAGTAGAGATTGTGAGTTGAGTGAGTTGAACAAGGTTCGACTGTTGCTTTATGCACAATAGGTAATGATGGCCTTTTTATAACTTATGGATGGGGAGATTACAACAGAAGAGTATTAACTCAACTGGGATACTAATCGATTCAGAATTGTCATTGATTAGACATTTAATGGACAGTTACTTTCCCCCTAAAACTAGGTTAATCAAGTGAGATGGGACTTCTTGAAACTGGTTCATTATTTGGTTAAGTACGAGAAATGAATTCGAACCACAAATAGATAGAGTCCTTCTCATGTATGACTATACTTGAATTAATATATGTATGGAGATGAGAACGTACCTTGTCAGTTATGTGAACCAACATGGATGAATCAGGTTCATCCAGGTAAAATCCTTTATTTGCCTCAATTTACAAAAATAGAGAAACATCATTAGCAACTAGGGAATCATATTAATACATGGAAGAAGAGTATGGCAATAAAGACATAATACTGAGTAATGATTAATTTTATTAAGTACCGCATGTTTCTCTCATAATGCTCCCTACTCAGTGCTTTGGTAAATATATCAGCAATTTGACGATCAGTAACACAGAATTCAATTGAGATCATTCCTTTTTCATAGTTGTCCCTCAGAAAATGGTGCCTAACATATATGTGCTTACTTCTCTTGTGATGAACCGAGTTCTTCGTCATACTAATTGCACTAGTGTTATCACAGTAAATAGGAATGCATCTCACATCTATACCAAAGTCCAGGAGTTGTTGCTTGATCCAAAGCAACTGGGCACAGCAAGAGGCTGCAGCCACATATTCAGCCTCAGCAGTAGACAAAGCTACTGAATTTTGTTTCTTGGTGGCCCAAGACACAAGGAAAGAGCCCAAGAAGTGAGCCATGCCTGAAGTACTTTTCCTGTCAACCAGGAAACCTACATAATCAGCATCAGCATATCCTACAAGGTCGAAATTACTTCCTTCAGGATACAAAAGGCACAAATCAGTGGTGCCTTTCAAATATCTCAAAATTCTCTTCACTGCAGTAAGGTGGGACTCCTTTGGATTTTCCTGAAACCTATCCCATAGTCCCACACTGAACACAATATCTAGTCTGCTGGCAGTGAGATATAGTAGAGACCCAATCATTCCTCTGTATACCTTCTGATCAACGGATGAACCTGGCTATGGGGGTGTCTATTTCCTTTGAATCTTCCATCTTGAACTTCTTGAGGAGTTCTTTCACATACTTTTGTTGATGAATCATTATTCCATGTGGGTTTTGCTTGATTTTGTAAGCCTAAGAAGAAGTTTAGCTCACCTATCATACTCATTTCAAATTCACTCCCCATTAGTGTAGCAAATTCCTTGCTAAGCTTTTCAGTAGTTGCCCAGAATATGATATCATCAACATATATTTGCACAATCAGAAGATCCTTCCCATTTTCCTTTAGGAACAAAGTACTGTCAATTTTGCCTCGTTTGTACCCATGTTCCAGCAAGAAATTTGACAATCGCCCATACCATGCTCTAGGTGCTTGTTTGAGACCATAAATAGCCTTGTCAAGTTTATATACATGATCAGGTGACTCTTTGCTTTCAAAACCTTGAGGTTGTTTGACAAATACATCTTCCTTCAAATATCCATTGAGAAAGGCACTCTTAACATCCATCTGATGGAGA